>LPNX010300995.1:3291-54197 GCA_001517045.1 Pseudotsuga menziesii | reverse complement strand
ATATAAAATAAAAAAAACTACATATTAAACAATATATATAGTTTATAAAATAATAATAATAATTAATTAATTATTATTATTGAAAAAAAATGATTGAATATTTTGGATAAAACAAAATGGTCTTCAGTAAAGGCGTTTTGGTTTTTTTAAATGAGATAAACCAACACAAGAAGTTAAAAGGATTTTAAATTGGAGATTAAAGAAATAAAACCCACAGAGCTTGAAATGAAAATATCGGATATCGATGTAGCGACGTAAGTTCTGCATGAAGATATACAAGACTTAGTTGAAGAACTGAAAATGTTGATAATACAACGACCAATAGAAGAACCTAAGAAGCATGCAGACAATGAAAAACCAGAAACACATCATTCTTACCCCTCAAGTCAGTTGACGAAGGAAGATTCTGCAGAATCTCACTTTTCAAGCAAGGGAATGCAAACTGCTATGGCACCTAAGATAACAAAAGAGGTTACGCCCCCAGAATTTCCAAATAAAGAGCTGGAAATTGATTTTGCACCCAATATAGAAGAAAATGGAATCAAGGAAGAAGTTGTTCCGACTTTCGAGTGCTTAGGCCATGGTGGTAGGGGTTTCAGGGTAAGTAAGTTGCACAACACCGTGGAGGCTACGCAAGCTCACACGACATCCCGCAAGCCAAAGATAATGCGATGGGCAGAAAACAAACCGCTTTTGAATATTTTATGCATATTTTTGTATTGGTTGACCACATTTGGTGGATATATGTCATTAGTAGTTAAATCAGTTAGGAGTTAGTTAGAAGTGGACCTTGAATGTAAAGGTGCAAGCCTATATATATATATATATATTAGAATTACAATTGTAAGGAGATATGGACAAGCAAAAAAAAGAGAGAGAAAAGATATTGAATCTTTTGTGATCTGTATGCGACTTCGTGGATTGATCTTTTTCTCGTTGTGGAGAAAAAAAACTATTGTTTTGGATTTGTTGCGATGAAAGTAATATGATATGACGGATATTGAGCTGAATGACTGTTGTCCTTATTCCCTTTCGTATGTTGCGATGTCTTTTTCTGTCTTTATATACTGCGATAGTTCTGTTTTATGAATGGGGAATGTAATACTGCTGCAATGAATAGATGACTTGTCTTTATATACTGTGACGATTCTGATTTATCAATGAAGAATGTTATACTGCTGCGATGGATGGTTGAATGATGCGATTTGTTAGATCTGTGATTCTAATAATAGATATGTGATGAATGTTGCAATATTTAATAAATGGATCTGTTATATCTGATTGTTATGATGCATCATTGATGCCCCGATCCTCCTCCTTACTGCTAGAAACGTGGTTCTGACAGCTCTCCCTTGAACATATTGGGTGAGACTTCATCCGCTCTATGGGTGTTGCTGGGCAGGGTAAAACCTATCTGGGCCGGTGCTCAGGGAGATCGTGTTGGTTGGGCATCAACAGAGTGGGAACCCCTATCGACGAGGATTTTTTGGTGGGATTTCACCAACAAATGGTTCCGTTGCTAGGACCTCATCGTGATTGAAGAGGAGGATATGTTGTGGCATTTGACAAAATCGAAGATGCAAGATTGGTTCGACCTAAGTCTGCAAGAGTTCGCTGAAGCCAAGAACCAGAACCCGAAGTTGAAGACAGATGTATGGTTGGTGAGAGACATTCACGACGGTCCTCATGAATGGTTTTTCTATGAGTTTCCCATCATACTCTACGAATGGTTGGCATGATTCACCTACAAAAAGTGCAACTTCTAGGGAGGAGAGCCGATGTCTTGGACCCCCGAGCTAATTAAAGAACTCCAAGAAACTAACAATAAGGCATCATGGGCTGTCAAAGTTTGGTTGGATAGTATCCTTGAAGGATACATCATTGAGTTCGCGGTTGATACCAACAAGTTCTACAGTGAAGCGGAACGAAAATTTTTCAACAGATCACGAGGTCGGTTTTTGCTGTCTTTGCAATTTTCAATCAAGATACTTGTTTGTGAAAAGGGAATACTAAAGATGCACCTCGAGTAGTAAAACTCTGGTGTGAAAAGGCTATGAACACCGCGATAGAAGGGGGGTGACAAATGGAAAGATAAGGGGTATATGGGTGTAAGTTTCGACAAGACTGTGAGGGAAGCTGAGGAAGAGAGTGATTGTACAAGGGGAGGAGCAAGGTTCTGAGTAGAGAAGAGGCAAAGGACAGGAGAAGGTCCTGCTGTGATCGGAACACAAATTTGCGAAGCACAACCACACAGGACTAAGCTTCCCTAAAACGACGAAGAGGGTGAAAAAACCCCGACTACGCCCAGGGTGGCAGTAATATCAAACCCTGGTAGCAACATGTCCACACCTCTACGCACTACTCCACCATCAGGAAAATATACGCAATCTACGTCGATGTGTATGACATGCCAAGCGACATCTAGTAGTAAAGAAACATCTGTAGGAATAAGGTATAGGATGGAAGGAGATGATATGAAGCTACCTATGTTCCATGGAAATGGCATTGATGACCAAGAACAGTATTGGTTCTTATGTGAGGCAGTATAGACTGCGAGATAGACTACCAATAAGGATGTAAAGAAAGGCCAGTTAGCGACCACCCTTCGGGGTCGTGCGCTTGATTGGTACATGAGATTCATACAGGTCCCGCAACGAAGACTTTGGATGAGATTTGCAAGGGACTGCTTGAAGAATTCAAGAAACCAAAATTTGAAGCACAGTGCATTACAGAGCTGAAGGAAATCAAACAATTCCCTAATGAGACGGTTTGGGACTTTGATCAGAGGTTTAATACGTTGATGGCATGGGTCAGCTTCGATATGAGTGACGTCCAACATAAAGAATGGTTCATTGCAGCACTGGTTCCTCATATCTGACACCCATTAATGAAACAAGAGATCGCAACCCAGAGTGAGTCTTTGGAAATCGCGATGAAGTTGGAAGCTTCACCTATTGGAGAAACTGGTGTTGACATGAACCAAATCCAAGTGCAACTAGCAAACCTGACGATTCAGTTGCAGGATATCAAGAAGGCGAAAGATGAACATGATGATTTGTGGTGCATTCGATGTCATGTGGATGGACACATGAAAGATACCTATCCCTCTTTCCAGAATTATCTACTATCGGGAGCACCGAACCCGTTGAGTTGCGGTAGTGTGCCATGGTGTCGCATATGTCAAGTATATGGGCATCGACATGAATATTGCACCTACATGCAAAAAATGGTCACAAAGCTAGCAAGCCTATATTGTACCTTCTGTCGCTTTGTTGGGCACGAGGATAAGGACTATAGAGCCTATGATCTACTTCAAGAGCAGACCTATGATGCATATTTCGTGAAAGGTGAAGATCCTCTCATTGTGCAGCAACCACAACCGCATATGATACAACTGCCACCTTAATTCAGCATACGCCACCACTGCAGATGCAATTTATTCCATCGCAACCACAAACAAAGGTTGCTCCATAGCCGCAGTTCACGTCGAGACCATAGTACACTCAAACCCCAATGGGTCTGCCACAGACACAGTACGTTGAAGAAACACACTATGTTCAGCAACAATTGAATCCCCCACAACAACAAATGGCGCAACCCCAGTATTAGCAGTAGGTAGCTCAACCACAATATCAACAACAAGGAGGATACCACAGAGGATTTGGATTTAGGGGAAGAGGAGGTTTCGATCGTGGAGAAGGATGAGGTCGTGCATCAATCCAGTGTTACAACTGTGGGACATTTGGCCCCTATCAAATAGATTGTCCCCATTTTCAATGCGTGTAATGCATGGTGAATGATCATACTATTGAAAATTGTCCTCAGTTAATTGCGAGATGGCAGGCCGACACTGTTCCTTTATTACAGAATTAGAATCAGTTCTAGGCCCAGAATCAAATACAAAACCAGCAACAACTGCAGAATTAAGGGAAGCCCCAAATTCCAGTACAAAATCAAAATATCAATAAGCCTATGAACCCACCGACGAACCAGAATCCACCTTTGAATTGGCCTCCGCCGTGGAACCAGAATCAAGGGTCGATGGTTGCAACCATCCTAGCAAAACCACAAACAATGGATGTTGACGTTGGGATTGTTACTCAAGGAGGAGCGAAAACTAGAGAAGATGGACCGTGACCACAAGTGCGATTGGATGGTAATAAGAAAGCATAATTTGATATCATAACTGAGAGAGAGAACTTTTTCAAAGCTCACGAGGCGCTTGGAAAAAATCCTAGTAAGACACCTATTTTTGGCATGCCTTCTTATTTTGATTCTTCGTTAGAAGATAGACCATCGCGGTAGTATGGTACCTTACAATAGTTCTTCGAGTGTTTTTTATCCCTGGAAAAATATCTCGATGCTCTGGTTGAGATTGAGAAGTTGTTGCATCGTCCGAATATAGAGTTGAATTCTTTACAGAAGAAAAAGATGGGAAAAGAAATGTGGATGAACATCTAGATTGGGGACTACGAAGTCAATTCAGTTATTCTGGATCTTGGGTCAGATGTGAACATCCTGATGAAATAGACATGGCAGAAGATGGGGGAACCAAGGCTTGGTTGGTCCCCAGTGCAGTTGAGATTAGATAATCAGGCCAAAGTTCAACCAATCGGTCGTGTGTCAAATATGGTTGTAGATGTCAAGGGTATGAGGAATTGTGCTGATTTCAATGTAATAATAGTCATTAATGGAGGGGAATCCTATCCCTTGCTACCAAGGATTGGATGGGACAACAACAACATGGCCATGATAAATTTTAAGAAGCGGTTGATGACATTTGAGAACTAGGATATCCGAGTCATCGGTCCTATGGATCCTAATGAAGGAAGGAGATATATTGAACCTGTCAAATATGAAGTTGTTAGAGGATGGGATCACATTTACAATATCTATGAGGATTACATCCATCCTACAATAAAAGGAGAAGTGGGTTGGAACATCGCTAGCTCTGTGTCCTCTGATTCTGATGATGTGCTAGAAAATTAGCAAAATTGGATGCATGAAGTATCACTCAGAAAGTGTGGGCTAATCACATAGTTGCTGTGCCATGTTGCGATTGAAATCATTGAGTTGTCGATATATGAAGGACTACCAGAACTATCTGGGTTCCTATAGGAGTTTGAAGCGAAGGTATTTGAGCCTCAATGCTTGTTGGCATTAGGAGAAGCATTAAGGCCACTCCAGCACACTGGTGGGACGTTCATAAGGAGACCATTCATCAATGGTCACACTGTTGACGGTTGATGACTGTGCATTTCAATGATATGGAGGTATTCCACATTGGGAGGTATGATGGGAAACATAGCCCTTGTAGTCATATGAGGGAATGCCAGACGTTGTGGGCATCACGAACCAAGGATGAGTGGGTCCATTCTTTTATTAACACATTGGATGAAATGCCAAGGTCTTGGTACATATCAGTAGAGATGCACAGAGAAATTACCACTTGGGAGGAGTTGAATGTCTTCTTTGCGCATACCTTCAGCTTTGTAGATGCTAACGTAGAATTTAACAATGCACTACAGATCATTCGAGACATAGTCTTGAAAGTGGTCCTAGTCACATATCCTGTGGACCCACATGCGCATTGCCACATACAATCGATGATGGAATGCTACAACCTCTCTGCTGAACCAGAAGATGATGATGAGTTGTGCAACATTAATATTACAGAAACTAAAGGAAGTCGGAATGTTGCAGCACTAGATGTACCGACGGATCCCATGACTCAACAATTGAAGATTAATAAAGTTAACATTGGGACGGAAGAGAATCCAAAATTTGCCAATATTGTGGACTACTAGGATGAGAAGACTATGGAAAAGATCACGGATATATTGCATGAGTTTCAAGACATGTTCCCAACAAAATTCTAAAAAATGAAGGGGATATTGGGTGACCTAGGGGAAATGAAAATCCCGTTAAAACCAGATGCAAAACCAATGCGAAAGAGGCCATACCATTTGAATACGCATTATAAAGAAAGGGTTAAGGCTATACTTGATCGGATGCTAGATGCAAGGATTATTGAGCCTATTGAAGAATCATAATGGATAAGTCCTATGGTGGTTCAAGACAAAAAGACTGGGGAAATATGAATCTGTGTCGATCTAAGGAAGTTGAATGATGCTTGCATGCATGATCCCTTTCTGACACCTTTCACGGATGAGGTTCTTGAGAGAGTAGGTGGTTAATAAATGTATTCTTTCACAGATGGATTTTTTGGGTATCACCAGATCAGTATTGCAAAGGAAGACTGCCATAAAACCACATTTGTCACCAAAAGCGGTTGCTTTCAGTACATTGTAATGCCCTTTGGGCTGAAGAATGTGCCTACGGTATTCTCTCGAGTTGTCATCACTGCATTTAAAGACTTTATTCATAAGTTTATACAAGTACATATGGATGACTGGATAGTCTATGGGTTGATCAAGGATCACTTGGTAAACCTTTTCTTGATGCTGGAGAGGTGTCGACAACATCAGATCGCATTGAATTCAAAGAAGTGCATCTTTTGTGCGCCATTCGAGATACTGTTGGGTCATATCATTTGTAAGAAGGGGATTTTGGTCGATCCAGCAAAGATTGTGCTCATTCTGAGCCTATCACCACCTACAAATATGAAAATGATTCGTACGACACTTGGACACATTGGGTACTATCGCAAGTTCATCTGCGGTTATGCTGCAATCACTGCCCCCATGGAGAAACTGTTAAAGAAGGATGATGCATTCATATGGTGCTAGGAGTGTCAAAATAGCCTCGACACATTGAATACTAAGATGGTTTCAACACCCATACTTGCATTCCTCGATTGAACTAAGGAGTTTCATGTCCATGTTGATGCCTCATCTGTTGCACTAGGAGTGGTACTCGCGCAACCAGGAGAAGGAGATTTGGATCACTCGATTTCTTTTTCTAGCAGGAAGTTATCCTTTGCTGAGAAGAATTTTATGACTATAGAAAGAGAGGGATTGGTGATGGTATATGCGCTGCAGAGGTTCAGGCAATATCTCTTAGGCATTCACTTCAAAATGTTCACTGACAATATGGATTTAAAATATCTAGTCAATAAGCCTATGTTGGGGGGGAATATCTGTCGATGGATACTTCTCTTTCAGGGATTTGATTTCAAAATAATAGTGAAGCCAGGACGCCTGAATGTTGGTCCTGATCGCCTATCCCGCATTGAAACAGGTGAAGAGACTACCAATATTGAGGATGGATTGTCGGATGCATAGCTGTTTTGAGTTGATATTGCAGATGACCATTATGCACCGATAATTCAGTTTTTGGAAACCAGAGTTGCGCCAGAGGAGTTGAAAACCAGGAAAAAGAAGTAGTTGGTATTGAAGGCTTCGAATTAATAGCTGATTGCTAGGAACTTATACAATATTGGACCTGATGAGATCCTGCAACGATGTGTTCTACGTCATGAACAAGGCCACATTTTGGAAGATGCACATGCAGGAGTTGCAGGTGGAAATTATGGAGGACAAGCTACTGTGCGCTGGGCTATGGTGGCCTACTTTGCATAATGATGCTACAGACTATGCATGGAGCTACAATGTCGATCAACGTGTCGGGAAACCATCACAGTGAGATGAGATGCCACTTATACCACATGTAACTTTACAACCTTTTGATAAATGGGCGGTAGACTTTGTGGGTCCAATCAACCTGCTAGGGAAGCGAACTGGTGCTCGCTACATCATCACAACGACTGACTATTTGAAAAGGTGGGCAGAGGCTGCACCAGTTGTGGATTGCACTTCTACAATAGCAACAAAGTTCATCTTTGAACATATTGTGACATGGTTCAGATTCCCTAGGATATAGACGAGTGACCAAGGAAACCACTTTATCAACCGCACAGTAAAATCATTGACAGAGGAGTTGCATGTGCAGACAAAGGTATGTAATGCTAAACAAGATGATTGGGATTTAAATATCCATGTGGTACTTTGGGCATATCGCACCACTTGCAAAAGACTAACAGGGCAGACGCTGTTCAAACTAGTATATGGGAAAGAGGTGGTTATGCCTATGGAGTACATTGTTCCTAGTCTATGCATCACCGAAGAAACTGGTATGGGCGATGAAGAGGCACTTGAGGAGAGAAAAATGAAGCTACTTCAACTGAAAGAGGACAGCTTCATCGTGGGCCTCCAGCAGCGTGTTGAGAAGGATCGACAGAAGGCGTGGCATGATCGCCACATTAAAAACAAACAATTTTCCCAAGGAGATTTGGTGCTGTTATACGACAACAAGTTCATAAAGCATCCAGGAAAGTTACAAATGCATTAGTTAGGCCCGTATCTTGTTCATTCAATTAATTTTGGGGGAGTATTTTAGTTGCAGCAGTTAGATGGAGTGATGCTACCAAAGCTCGTGAATGGTAGCCGCTTGAAGCCCTATAGGACAGGGGCAGAAGGGCACACTTCCTGAAGCACTACACAATGAAAAAAAAATAGTGGGCCCATGCATGCGGGCCATATTAGGTTAAAGGGTAGGTGATTCAACAAATAATAGCCAATTATCCATGGAAAATGGTTGTGCCAGAACAAGGGGGTGTGATAGACAAAAGGTTGCACGTCAATAAGAGGTTGCACTATGGAACGAGGACTACGACAAGGTGGTCTATTGGAACAAGGGGGTGCAATATACAAAAGGTTGCATGTCAGCAAGAGGATGCGCTGCGAAAAGAGGGTTGTGACAAGGTGGTATCTCGGATCAAGGTTGTGCGACCAGAAAAGATGGCGCATCCACAGGAGGCTATGCTAAGAAGAGAGGGCTACGAGATGCAAAAGGGATGGGGTTACACGACAGGAGGTCACCCGAGATAGAAAGAGTGGCTTGCAATGTACAGGAGACTCCGTGAGGGTGACCAGATGTCATGTGAATACTCAATAATGACTGTCAGAGAAGGAAATGACGTCATGGTTGACGTCATAAGTTAATGATAGCAAATCTAAAAGGAAGGGTGGTAGAATCGACGACGTATTTCACACACACATGAAGGATCCTGTCATAATGATGTACTCGAGTGAGTCATGATGGCATCTAAGTCAAAGTTGGTGTATAAGACGAGAATTGATAGCTATATGAACCCCATTAAGAAGTGTTTCACTAAGCAAAGTTGCAGAAGAGTTGGGTTATTGAAAGAAGCTCTGCTGCGTAAGGCATTTGTGGTCGAAGGGCCAATGGAGACCTCCCTAGATACAGAGAAAGCTATGACTGGGAATGTTATCTTAGAAGAAATTGACGAACAAGTTGTGAGTATGTGGGTTATTTTGGCTAAGATAGAAGTCTCCAGAGAAGTCATCCTTGGCTATGTTTCTACCAGACGATCTGAGGTGTCAACTCAGACACCCATGAGGAATCCGGATGGGACCAAAATTCCTACCGCATTTGACTAAGTGTGTAGAAACAGGAAACTAGGTCCTTCAGGAAATGACAAATGAGCCTAGAAGGACCAAGTGGGAAGATGTAGGCTAATCCTGACTGCAAGGAAGGACCAAGTGGTCAGATGTGGGGCTCCAGGATGGGCCGACAGACACTTTGTGAAGGGTGACAAAAAATGGAGAATGATGTAGTATTCTTCAAATCTGGAGCACGATGGCATTGTCGGTTACATAAGTTTAGAATTTTTCTTAAATCTGCTGCAGTTGACATTGAAGGAAGCAGTTGTGGCTAAACTGTGAGTCAGAAAATATGGAAATAGTCACACATTGATGCATATGTGACGGTTTCTGCTCTTCAGGATTGAGGAAGACACCATGGCCAGTTGACGTGGCTTGAGGAAGAGCCAAAAAACTGTGTTGGGGGCTTGTTGGCAAGGTTTTATGGGTAAGTGAGTTGCACAACGCCGTAGAGGCTGCGCAATCTCACTCGACATCGCACAAGCCAAATATAGCACAATGGGCGGAAAACAAACCAATTTTGAATATTTTATGCATATTTTTGTATCAGTTGACCACATTTTGTGGATATAAGTCATTAGTGGTTAAATCTGTTAGGATTTAGTTAGAAGTGAATCTTGAATGTAAAGGCACAAGCCTATATATAGATGAGAATTGTAATTGTAAGTAAATACGGACAAGCAGAAAAAGAGAGAGAAAAGATATTGAATCTTTTGTGATCTGTATGCGACTCTGTGGATTGATCTTTTTCTCGTTGTGGAGAAAAAAAACTGTTGTTTTGGATTTGTTGTGATGAAAGTAATATGATATGACAAATATTGAGCTGAATGATTGTTGTCCTTGTTCCCTTTCATATGTTGCGATTTCTTTTTCTATCTTTATATACTGTGATAGTTCTGTTTTATGAATGGGGAATGCAATATTGCTGTAATGAATAGATAACCTGTCTTTATATACTGCAACAATTCTGTTTTATTAATGAAGAATGTCATACTATTGGATGGATGGTTGAATGATGCAATCTATTAGATCTGTGATTCTAATAATAAATTTGTGATGAATGCTGCGATATTTGATAAATGGATCTGCTAGATCTGATCATTATGCTGAATCGTTGATGCCCTGACCCTCCTCCATACTGCAAGAAACATGGTTCCAACAACTCTCCCCCAAACATCTTAGATGATACTTCATCCTCTTTGTGGGTGTTTTCGGGCAGGGTAAAACCTGTCTGGGCTGGTGCTCAGGGAAATCGCACTAGTTAGGCATCGACAGATTGGGAACCCCTGTCGATGAGGCTTTCTTGGTGGGTTTTCACCAACAAGATGAATAGAGTTGGTGTCTACATCAACACTTGCATCAGAGAACAAAGTCCTATAATAAAGGAATTACAATTTATGTCGACTCCCAAGTCCTCAGGTCAAGGAGAGCTGGGGTCTGCATCAACACTCATGACAAAAGAAGAGAAAACAACCAGAAAATAAGAAGATGTTATGAATTTCAAATTCTCAGGTCAAGAAGTGTTGGGATTTACACCCTCTACAGAATAAGTAACTGAGACTCCTATGTGTTCGAGTAGGGATGGATATAAAATCGCTACTACCCCTAGGAAGGAAAGGAAGTCGAAAGAATTTGTTGAAACTTTTGAGTGCTCAAGCCAAATAGATATGACATCTACATCATCACTCACATCATAAGAAGAGATTCCTATCATAAAGGAACAAGCTATGTTGAATCCCAAGTTCTCAGGTGAAGCAGAGTGTTAGACACAATGGAACACTGAGAGGTGGGGGGGGGGGGAATTCGTGTCTTCTAAAACTTAACAATTTTCAACATTTAAAGTATTATTACTAATTACATATTTACATTTATAATAGTGCTCCAAGTATAACAAAAGGAATGGTGATCATCAATCACATAGACATGATAGAGACAGACAAATATTCATTTTTATTTGAGTATCTACTCAAATGAGGCAGCGACCTCTGTTTACAAATTACTTCTTGTAGAGAGCACCAAATCTCATGTTTTTTTAACACCCACTAGAATAACATTCTCCAACTACAACTAGGTGGAAGCACCAACTTCCTCTTGTACATGCTCCAACTTGTACAAATAAAAAAAATAGTTTTCCCTAGCACTACCCTATCACCCTAGTTTCTCAAATTTAAACATGTTCTGTACAATGTGTAAGAAAACATATATAACCATGCATACCAACTCTATTATGAGATTCTCCTGAATTTGTTTATGCACCTTGGTTCCCTTCATCATCTTTGTTCTTGATATTCTTGAAAGAGCTCAGGTTCCTATGTCATTCTACAATCTCCACTTTGACGACGGTCCATGCACCAATTCTTTGTCTGCAAAGAGCACGCACCTTAATTCATCATGCACATCCTTTTATAAATGTCAATATGTAAACCCTTTACCTGTTCATATACTTGACAAACATTTCCATAGTTGATCAAAACCGTTCGATGCCTTAAGACTGATAAGGAGTCCAATCATTGAGCAATTATGAGTTTCTTCAACACAATTTTCCGCCATTTGGCTTTTTCTGCACTTTTCATTTTCTGCAACAAATCAGAGTTTCTGCACTTCTGATTCTGCACCGTTGATTTTGTGCGGCCTCTCTACTAACCGTTGATCTGGACTCAAACTACCTGCTTCAGCCAATCCTTTTCTACATAATCAATCCACACCGTCGATTTATTGTGCACCATTTACTGACCATCGATATGAGATCTGGTGTGGGATGCAGACCTTAGGTTTTCAACATTATTTTGAACAACTTCTAGACTTTCTGACTTCCGCACTTTTGACTTCCGGACTTCGGGATCGGAAAACCTAACTTCCATCCTTAGTGCTTTCCTAATCTCCTGCTTTCTCCTTTGCACATTTCGACTTCTGCACTTCCGACTTCCAGAATTTTAGATCGAAAAAATAACTTCTAGCCTTAGACCTTTCCTGTTCTCCCACTTTTTACTTTTAGCTATCTGAATTCCGCACCTTCGTTCCGAACTTCGGGATCAGAAAACCCAACTTCCACCCTTAGTCCTTTCATGTTCTCCCACTTTCCGCTTTCCACAATCTGACTTTTGCACTTCCAACTTCTGAACTTCGAGACCAGAAAACCCAACCTCCATCATTATTCCTTTCCTGTTATCTCGCTTTCCTCTTTTTGAATTCAAAAATGGGAAATCTAACTTTTCTTATTCTCGAACATTTGGATTTCCAATTTTCCTTTTTTTCACGACGTTGATTTCTTGTGCGAGTTCACTCCTGACCGTCGGATCTGTTCATCTGATTACCTTTCAGAATTTGTAGAATTTCTCTCGACCGTTGATTTATTTTGTAGATTCTTCTTTTGTGGGTTCACTCTTGACCGTTAGATCTGTTCATCTGATTACCTTTCAGACTTTGTATATTCGCTCCCCACTTTGTAGATTTTATCCTGACTGTTGATTTCTTATGCCATTAGCTACACAAGACATGGATTCGTCTGAGTCCTCTGCTCATCTGGATCATGCTTGGAACTATGTTATGCCATCAACCATGGATTCTTCTGAGTCCTCTGTTCATCTGGATCATGCTCGAAAATATGTTGTGCCATCAACCATGGATTCTTTGGATTCCTTTGTTCATCTGGATCATGCTTGGAATTATGTTGTGCCATCAACCATGGATTCTTCTGAGTCCTCTGTTCATCTACATCATGATTGGAACTATGTTTCCATCAATGAAAACAAAATCACACTCTAATCTATTTCCATATGAACATAAATCTTTCAGTAATCTCCCCTTGACTGCAAAACCTCCAACAATCTTCACTTTGATCGCATGGAAAAATCAGACTTCAGAGGTCTCATCCTTTTCATCTAATTCTTCAGTTTATAATGTTAATCATGTGACAGTCATCTTCAATTTGTGTTTACACACATATCTGCTATATACTTTGGTTTCCTTGTATATTTTCAACAAATCTTATCATGGCAGTAGTGCCAGCTATTCTTAAGAAAAGAATCAATCATCTAGTAACTTCATAAAAGGTATGCATGCATCAAAATCATCCCTTCACTTGATTCAACTAGAGAGAGTCCATGAGATCATAGGAAATTACTCTTTCTTCCCCTATCAATCAACATTCTTAATCTGGGTGCCTTTTTCTTGTCTTCTTCTATCAACTGTATCATCTAATCTGAATCTTGGCTCAATGAATTGAAACTCTGTGCAATGTCTTTCTTTCTATGGAAATGACTTTTACACTTATTTGGGCTGTATAAGGTCTATTTTCATCATTGCCATCAATGTGTTGTTTCTCTCCTTAAACAAATTCTCAAGTATTTAATTGAATGCCCAGTCACCCTTCAATAGTCGTGTCTTGTTCCCGAGTCTTCTTCTCTAGTCATCATACTAGTCAAACGAAAATCCTTCACAAACTGCATACAAAATTTTCAAATTTCATCCTTCTTCTCCTAATGTTCATTCTTGCTGGTACTTCTACCCTCAAGCATTATCCCTATCTTCCTTCTGTCAATGTTTGCAATCTGATCCTAGGACCTGCTATTTTACTTGGAGTAGTCAACCAATTTCCTTGAGTCCATTTTCCAATTTCATGGACTCGGGATGTATCAAGGTATTTTAAAGACCTCAAACATGGTTTTCCATATGGCAGCCATCTTCTATGCAATGATCAACTTTATTTACATACAACAAAACATTATTTTTCATCCATTCTTGAGAATATATTTGGTTGTTATCATTACTCCTTTGGTATTCAAATATTTTTGCATTATTCTTCTTCCAAGATTCATCTACTTTCCTTGTTGATGGATATGAAAGCCTCCTCATTAATTATCTTCTTGGAATTGCACATACTTGGGATTTATGACCAAAGCCACCACAGGTGAAGCACCTCAATGTGTGACAATTGGTAGCAAAATTTCCAATTTGGTCACAAGTCCAACATCTAATTGTGTTACTTTGACTTCCAACACTTTTTCTTTGATGGATTGTGTAGTCCATAGCCCTACGACCAAAACCACTACATACATAGAAATAACTATTAAAATTATTTTCATAATTGTAATTGGATGGTCCCTTCTATAACATAGATATTTTTGATAATTGTGGCCTTCTTGTTCCTTGTTGATCATGACACTTTTCTCTATTGACTTTATGAATTCTATATTTCTATTCAAATTTTTCTTGAGATGGATGGGGAATTTCTCCTTCTTTAGACTTCTTCTGTGACTTGTCAAATCCTATTCCAGTATTGTCATGTGGATATTAATCTGTCATAGTAATCTAGGGACTAAAACACCGTGTCATAAGATATTTTAGACAATTAAGCATGAAAATGGCATAATGGTGCTGCAATGGGAGTAGTAGCTCTGTATAATCAATGAATAATGAAAATACAATACAAGGATCGTGCAAGATGCATGAATTCCAAGACAATTCGAATTCCCAATGAGGTCATTCTAATTGAATGAATGGGTGTAGCTTAACTGATTGTAAGCCACAGTAAACACACTAGTTAACCAACTGATCAAGTGCCGATTGACTCAACTAAGTCCTAACTGAATTCAGAGTGCAATAAATGACTGAGTCTAACTGAAAGTAGCTCAGACACATGTCACTGCATGTCAACCAACAAGTGGTAGTGCATCAGTAACTCCAATGAACCCTGATGAGGTTAACTGAATTCAACTGGTCATCAGAAGTGGTTGTAGTTGCCTGTGTTAGCTCCAGTTCATAAAAAATCATTAAAATTAATTAAATAATGAATGGAGGTTCCTTCACCACTTAACTTAACTGATTGTAACCATCAATTATCTTAGGTGCATTTATGACACTTAGATCACTCCCGGAGTGCTCCAGTTGGCCTCCCCAAATGAAGGAGAAGACTTAGTTGGCCTCCTTGACTGAAGGTAGGCATGGGTGTGCTCATGCTGATGTCATACAATGCTCCTCTGATGTCAATTAAGTCAATAACTTAGGATAGTGGTTTAACAAGGCCAAATTGACCAAATTAAGTGTGCATGGTGGGTAAATGTCTTCAACACCCTTGCCTTAAGCTATACTCAGAGGAGTAGAAACATAAAGTGCATAAAAATTCTAAGGACCTGAAAACAAAGGCCATAGATCACCCTGTACAATACTAAAAGTCAAACAATTCTCAAAAACAAACAAAGTGAGGAAAAGAGGGAAAACCCAGTGGGAAAACCCCCCCTCAAGCTGAACACTGAAAGTAGTTAGATCACCCTGATGAACTCAACCCCAATAGTGAATGGAGGTAAGTGAACTTCTTTTCTAAAAATCTCTTGGTGAAGATGTCTGCAATCTGCTCATCAGTCAGGCAGTATTGCAGAATGATGGTCGTGTCATGCACTAACTCTATGATGTAGTGCAATTATATCTCCACATGCTTGGTCCTCTACCTGGTAACTAGATCTGTGGATATCTTAATAGCAATTTGATTGTCACAAAATAGGATAGTGGACAAAGTACTACCAATATCAAACTCTGAAAGAATTCCTTGCAACCAAACAACTTGGATGCAAGCATTCACCGCTCCTCGGTACTCGGTCTCTACTGAAGGCAATGCTATGGCGGCCTGATTTTTTCTAGAACAAAAAATGGGGCCACCACCAAACATGAATACATATCTGGAAGTATACTTTTGATCAATAGAATCACCCGCCCAATCGGAATCTATGTAACCAACCAGCTCTAGCTCGGAGTCTGCAGCATAGTGAATGCCGTAGGTCCTGGTTCCATGAATATACTGGAGGATCCTCTTGGATTACTTCCAATGAATATCATGGGGCTGATGCATTTATCTTGATACACCATTCATGGCATAACATATATCAAGCCGAGAATGAGTCAAGTACAACAAGCTACCAATCAGTTGTTGATAAATAGTGCAGTCCATGGGAGGTGTGCTTTTTCCTTCTTCAAGGCTGATCCCTGAAAGGAAAGGGAATGGGGAATATCTACATTCAGCCATGTTAAACTTGAATAATAGGTCTGATATGTATTTGTACTAATTTACCATTATCCCATCAAAATTTTGCTCAATTTCGAGCCGCAAAAATTGTTTTAAGAGCCCCAAATTGCTCATTTCAAATGCATTGTGGAGAGCAGTTTTGATGACTGAAATAGAAGCAACTATGCTACCTGTGATCAGTAAGTCATAAAAATATAAAAAAATAATTATCAAATGAACACCAGAATTCTGTATATACACATTTGGATCTGATTTACACCTTTGGAAGTTTTGCGAGAGAAGGAATCCATCTTGGAATACCACTCTCTTGGGGCCTGTTTTAACCCGTATCGTGACTTCTTTAGCTTGCAAAACAAAGATGGATCAGAAATTTATACATTAGAATGCTTCATGTATATCTCCTCATGAATATATCCATGGATAAATTCTGACTTAACATCCATATGATGCACTTCCCAGTGCTTAGATGCTGAAATTGCCAAAACTAGGCTGATGGAGTCCATTTTTGCAACCGGTGCAAAAGTCTCATGGTAGTCCACACCTTGGACCTGGGAGAAACCTTTTTTCTACCAGACTTGCCTTATATTTTCAGTTTCTTCCATCAGCACCATCCTTAGTTCGAAACACCCACTTGCATTGAACCAATTTACTCCCTGGAAGAAGAGAAACTAGCTCCTAGGTAGTGTTTTTCTGAAGAGAATTCAACTCTTCATCCATGGAAACTTGCCATCTCGGATCCTTTAGAGAATGGTATTAAGACTTAGGGTCTGAAATTATCATCAAATAACAATATTTGGACAGCAAAAAAACAATACAAGAGAGCGCAATACCTGCTCTTTGGAAATCTGACTGGGTTCTCCTTGGATCATCTGGATTTCCAATGTTATCTCCTGCGGAGGAGAGTGTCTGTTGGGCCCAAGTTGGGAGATGATTTTGTACTTTAGGTTCTGATTCATCATCTGATTTTTTCTGTACACTGATATCAGAAATCATAGGATACAAATCAGGGTCATCACCCCCAATTACATCATCCAAATATTCAGTAGAATAGGAAGGAAATTCAACAGTTTTCTCCTTCACTAGTTCTACCTCCTGCAGATGCTTATCGAACTTGACACTCCTTTCAATGATGATATATTTTGTTCTGATATCCAGCAGCTTGAAACCTTTTGATTCATCAGGATATCTAATAAATAGACATTCTATGCTTTGCGGTTTCAAAGCCCTCCTTTTATCAAGTGGAATTCGGGCCCATGCAGTGGACCCAAACACCTGCAAATTCGACACATCCAGCTTGTGTCCGAAATATGATTCGAAAGGGGTATTCCCTTTCAAATATGAGTGTGGAAATATATTATGAATATATTCTGCAGCATGCATGGCTTCAGCCCACAAATTTGCAGCCAACTTCTTTGATTCCAACATATAGGTGGTCATCTCCTTGAGAGACCGATTCTTCCTCTCCGCTACACCATTCTACTGGGGAGTGTAGGGGACTGAATGCTGGATATGAATACCACTTTGGAAACATATATGTAGTAACTCATTACTGACATACTCCCTGCAATTATCAGATCTCAATATCTTGATATTTTGGCCAGATGCATTCTCAATCAAGGCCTTTAATTCAGTGAAATTTTCCAAGACTTCCGACTTCTTTTTGATAAAAAAAAACCCATGTGTATCTGGAAAAGTCATCAATGAAAGTCAGAACGTACCTTGATCCATTCATGGATGTGATAGGCAAGGGACCTCTAATATCTGAATGTATCAGTCCCAAGATGCATGATGCTCGGCTTTCCTTCCCCTGATCGAACTTATGCTCAGGGTGCTTTCCAACAACACAGCCCTTGCAAAATCCAGTGGTAGCATTGATGACCGGGAGGCCTTCAACCATAGAATTATTTTGTAATTGCTGCAAGTATTTGAAGTTCCGATGGACAAACCTCTCATGCCATAGTATACTAACTTCATTTCCATGAGCCAGCAATATGGTGGGCTTTGCATCGGCCACAAAATGGGAGAACTCGTAGGATTTTGCATGATGGTTTGCAAGGCCTTTTCCTACAAGTTTTTTGGATGCAATTTTTGTGATCTCTACATCATCCAAGATAAAGGAGACTCTCTTGGGCACTCCCGTATGTGTTATTTGATAAACACTTAGGAGGTTTGATGCAAGAGATGGCACATACAGAACATTGGGAAAATAACCATGCTTAAGATCTACAGTACCTTGTCCTTTGGATATGATTGTGGAGTCATCTCCCATGTGGATGGGAATGGATTTGCCGGTCTCCAAAGATGAGAAGGAGTCTCTTTCAGCCATCATGTGGTTTGAAGCTCCAGAATCTATCAAGAGTGCTTTGGATTTTGAAGTGCTTTCCATGAGGGCATGACCTCTTTCATGCTGTGGTTCCTGATCTTGCTGATCTCTCCTCCAAAAGCTTTCTGAAATATTGATGTGATTTATCTCAAGGGGAGAGGTAGCTTCATCAAGTTTATTTTTCATGTAGGCATGTTCAGGGTGGAATCCCTTCCCGTAGTATGAACACTTGACTTTTTCCTTTCTATGATGCCCTTTTCCTTTGTTCTTCTTTGAGCCAAAAGACACTTCATGCTGCTGGTTTTCAACTTTAGGCTTAGGAGCTTTGAATTTGGTTTTTGGGTTGTTCTACTGCTTTCCTTTACCCTTCAGATATTTGGGCCCCGAGACATGGAGGGCTTGATCACGGGAGGATCTGATGATCCCCATCTGGACAATCTTATCATGTTCACTTGTTAGGGACTCAATGAAGGCATTGAGTGAAGGCATCTTCCATCTAGGGGTTGTGAGCTTCCCTGCATGGAATGTAGAGACAAACATCAAATAATTAGCTCCAATTTTGGAGAGTATGGAGAGGATGAGAGTATGGAGCTTCCCTGCATGGAATGTGCTTGAAAAATTCATTTAAGGTCTCGAAATTGGAAGGCTACAGAGACATCAACTCATTTTCAAGATGGTATACTCTCAAATCATCCTGTTTTCCATATGGGGTTTCCAATTTGTCCCAAATTTCCTTTGGAGTCTTCAATCCCGAGAGATGGAAAAGAAGATCCCAGGAAACAGAGAGGCACACAAATCCAAATGATTCATCTTTCTTGTTTAAGAACCTAGCTTTGTTTGTCACATAAGTAGGATCTTCTTCAGTGTCCACAGTGACCCTATAGAGTCCTCTAGCATGTAGCTGGATCTCCATGTCTCCTTTCCATGAATGGAAATTGAACGGAGTCAAGAGTTCTACGAAAGAAGCCATATGAAACCGCTGGAGCGAATGCTTTTCACCTGTTAAAACCTGCAAATCACAAAAAAAGGGGCACCGTAAGGTCGGACAACCTGGACATTTTAGGCTTTCATCACACCCAACATAGTTGATCAAGCAAGCTTGACCAACAATTCCTTAACTTGGGGTATTAAGTGGTAAGCCTTGGCTTCTGGTGCAGTGCTATATTTTTGAGCTTTTGCTCATTTTTTCATGCAAGATCTGTCAAAAACCTTGTTTTTGAGAGATCTGAGCTTCATCCCGCCATGAGCTTTGATACCATATTAATTTGTCACAGTAATCTAGGGACTAAAACACAGTCTCATAAGATATTTTAGACAATTAAGCATGAAAATGACATAATGGTGCTGTAATGGGAGTAGCAGCTCTGTATAATCAATGAATAATAAATAATACAATACAATGATCATGCAAGATGCATGAATGAAAAGACAATTTGAATTCCTAAGGAGGTCATTCGAATTGAATGAATGGGTGTAGCTTAACTGATTGTAAGCCATATTAAACACACTAGTTAACCAACTGATCAAGTGTTGATTGACTCAAATGAGTCCTAATTGAATTCGAAGTGCAATAAATGATTGATTCTAACTAAAAGTAGCTCAGACACATGTAACTGCATGCCAACCAACAAGTGGTAGGGCATCAATAACTCCAATGAACCTCGATGAGGTTAACTGAATTCAATTGGTCATCAGAAGTGGTTGTAGGTGCCTGTGTTAGCTCCAGTTCATAAATAATCATTAAAATTAATTAAATAATAAATGGAGGTTCCTTCACCACTTAACTTAACTAATTATAACCATCAGTTATCAATTAGGTGCATTTATGACACTCAGGTCACTCCCAGAGTGCTCCAGTTGGCCTCCCCAAATGAAGGAGAAGGCTTAGTTGGCCTCCTTGAATGAAGGTAGGCGTGGGTGTGCTCATGCTAATGTCATACAGTGCTCCTCTAATGTCAATTAAGTTAATAAAACTTAGGACAGTGGTTTAACAAGGCCAAATTGACCAAATTAAGTGTGCACGGTGGCTAAATGTCTCCAAGAGTGGAGACCTCTGATGGTTGAGAATGTGATCCAAGATCATAGAACCTTTTCCAAACTTTGACTTAGTTATTAATTCATCATTTGCCTTGGCAACAAAATTTAAAGAAGAATTTCCTGTTCTTGTCTTTGGAAGATTTCAACTTTCATATTGAGTTTCCTTAGATCCTTTCCAAGATTGTTTTCAATTTGTCTTATCAGGCCTTGACATTCCTCTTGATATTTTTACAATTGATCCTTTAAAGAATGGTTTTCTATTCTAAGTTCTAAGAGTTCTTTCTTATTTTGTTCAAGACTTTCTTCATATTTATCTACTAGAGTTTGACACATAATCAATATTTCTATTTATTCTTTCAGGGAATCAATTTCAGCTTTCTGAGTATTGCATACCTTTTGTTTGTCATTTAATTGTCTTGACATGAATTCTTCAAGTAGTTGTGTTGCTTTTATTTCTTGACAGTTTTCTTCAGCTTGCTTTTTTATCATCTTTCTTAAGTCATCAATCTCTTCTAGTGTAGCTACAAGTTCCACCTTATAATTCACAATACCTTCATCAACTTCTTCAGTTGTATGAGAGCAATCATCACATTCTAAGTTATTACAGACAGTGTTTAGGAGAGCCTTTACCTTCATGGTTGATTGAGTTCATCAATATCATAATGCCTTCAGTTTCCTATCCTTTGGATTAATATAGATCCTTTAGTCTATCTCAAATCTCTTTAGCTGAGACACATTCTCCTACCCTTCTTTTGACATGATCAGGTAATCCATCTAGTATATTTTCCTTAGCTTTTGAGTTGTAACTTCTAGCTTTTTTCTGAGTTGTGGATTTTACTTTCTTTGGTGGAACATGACCATTTACAATTGAACTCCATAAATCATACCTAGATGATTACAAGTACCACTTCATCTTTACACTCCATATTGCATATACGTTCTCTTTAAAGAGAGGTGCTCCATTTTTTGAATAATCCATGTGTTTAAGGATCTCCTTCAAGCTGGTTAGGATTGTGATGAAGGCCTGGCTCTGATACCAATTGTTAGACATAATGGAACACTGAGAGGGTAAGGGGGGTGAATCAGTGTGTTCTAAAACTTAAACCATTTTCAACATTTAAAGTATTATTACTGATTACAGATTTATAGTTATAATAATGCACCAAGTATAACAGAAGGATTGGTTATCACCAATCCCATACACATGATAGAGACATAAAAATATTCATTTTTATTTGAGCACCTACTCAAATGAGGCTGCAACCTCCGTTTACAAATTCCTTCGTGTAGAGAGCACCAAATCTCATGTTTTTCTAGAACCCACTAGAATAAGATCCTCCAGCTACAACTGGGTGGAAGCACCAACTTCCACTTGTACATGCTCCAAATTGTACAAAGAAAACAAACAGTTTTCTCTAGCACCACCCTACCACCCTAGTTTCTCATATTTAAACATGTTCTGTATAATGTGTAAGAAAAATGATATAAAAGTGCATACCAAATCTATTATGATCTGCTCCTGAATTTTCTTATGCACCTTGGTTCCCCTCATCATCTTTGTTTTGGATATTCTTGAAAGAGCTCCGATTCTTCTGTCATTCTGCAATCTCCACTTTGACGATGATCCATGCACCAGTTCTCTATTTGTAGAGAGTGCACACCTTCATTCATCACACACATCCTTTTATAAATGTCAATATGTAAACCCTTTATCTGTTCATATGCCTGACTGTCCATTTCCATAGCTGATCAAAACTGTTCGATGCCTTAAGACTGATAAGGAGTCCAATCGCTGAGCAATTATGAGTTTTTGCAACTCATTTTTCCGCCATTTGGCTTCTTCCGCACTTGTCATATTCTGTAATAAATCAGAGTTTCCGCACTTCTGATTCCGCATTGTTGATTTCGTGCAGCCTCTCTACTAATCGTTGATTTGAACTCAAACTATGTGCTTCTCCCCATCCTTTTTTGCATAATCAATCTGCACTGTCGATTTATTGTGCAACATTTCTCGACCGTCGATCTGAGATTCGGTGTAGGATGCAGACCTTGGGTTTTCAACATTTGCTTGAACAACTTTCAGACTTTCTGACTTTCGACTTCTGCACTTCCGGCTTCTGAACTTTGGGATCAGAAAACCCAACTTCCAGCCTTATTCCTTTCTTGATCTCCTACTTTCCTCTTTCCTCTTTTCGCTTTACAACTTCTGCACTTCTGGGCTTCGGGATCAGAAAACTAACTTCCAACATTAGTCCTTTCCTATTCTCCTTCTTTTCACTTTCCTCCATATGACTTCCGCACTTCTGAATTCTGTACTTGAGGATCGAAAAAACCAACTTCTAGCCTTAGTCTTTTCATGTTCTCCCGCTTTCCACTTTCCACTATTCGACTTCCGCACTTCAGACTTTCGGACTTCGGGATTGGAAAACCCAACTTCTGTCCTTAGTCCTTTCCTGTTCTCCTGCTTTCCACTTTTCGCTTTCCAACTTTGAAAATAAAAAATCTAAATTTTCTTATTCTCAAAATTTTTTATTTCAGCTTTTCTGCGTCGTCAATTTCTTGTGCAGGTTCACTCTTGACCATCATATCTGTTCATTCGATTACCTTTCAGACTTTGTAGATTTGGTCCCAACTGTTGATTCCTTTTTCTGATTCTTCTTGTATGGGTTCACTCCTAACCATCAGATCTGTTCATCCGACTACCTTTTAGACTTTGTAGATTTTCTCCTGACTTTGTATATTTGCTCCCGACCGTTGATTTCTTATGCCATCAGCTGCATAAGCCATGGATTCTTCTGAGTCCTCTACTCATCTGGATCATTCTTGGAACTATGTTGTGCCATCATCCATGGATTCCTCTGATTCCTTTGTTCATTTGGATCATTTTTGGAATTATGTTGTGCCATCAGCCATGGAATCTTGTGAGTCCTCTGTTCATCTGGATCATGCTTGGAATTATGTTCTGCCATCATCCATCGGTTCTTCTGAGTCCTTTGTTCATCTGGATCATTCTTGGAACTATGTTTCCATCAATGACAACCAAATCACATTCTAATATGTTTATGTATGACCGTAAATCTTCCAACAATATCCCCCTGACCGCAAAAAATCCAACACATGGCTAGGGTCTGCATCGACACTCATGAAAAAACAATGGAATATGACCATAAAATAATAATGTGTTATGACTTCTGAGTTCTCAATTCAAGAAGTGTTGGGAGCTACACCCTTAACAGAAGAAGTAACTGTGACTCTCGAGTTACCAAGTCAAGAGGAACAAGGGACTACTGTGACTTTTACATATTCAAGTAGGGATGAATATAAAATCGATACTACCCCCAGGAAGAAATGAATCCTGGTTGA
Source organism: Pseudotsuga menziesii (assembly GCA_001517045.1). Lineage (NCBI taxonomy): Eukaryota > Viridiplantae > Streptophyta > Pinopsida > Pinales > Pinaceae > Pseudotsuga > Pseudotsuga menziesii. The sequence continues at coordinate 30,031 of LPNX010300995.1, read as the reverse complement.
CTGAATCCTTATACCCCTCCTCACAAAATATCCATACCAACAGACACCAAGTGGGGCAAGAAAATAGATGCCAACTACAAACCTCAAAATGCGATACTTAATAAAAATTATGCATGCTTACTGGAAGTTCGTTGTGGCTTCTTAAAAGGTAGGGAAGCAAGGCACATTAATACGCCAGCTGAAAAATCTATAAAATTATCTAGTGAAATTCCAAAACAAGGACTTGTTAAGAAAGTCTATAACAAGTACGATGACACAGAAGAAGTAGAAGACACATATATGAAAGATCAATATGATATTGACAATCACAATGTCAATATCGATTGTAAAGAAAATGACGTTGTCGTAGAAGTCAATGTAGTCAATAAAGTCAAGGTTAACAACAATTATGAGAGAATGGAAGTTTTAGAAGAATGCAATGATGAAAATGAAAGTGTTAATGATGACCTTAATCATGATAACGTAGAAGAATGAAAATCGGAGGATGGTGCGACAAATGATGAGATTAACATTCTATTAGTAGTCGTAACTCAAGATGTTCTAGAATTTCAAAAGGTTTGCAAAGAACAAATAAAAACAAGCTTGTTAGACAAGGAAGTAAGTACATTATTAGTAGTTACCACTATAGATAAGAAAACCATATCAAAGCATGCAGAAATATAAAAAATGTACATCAAAATAGAAGGTCAAAAGAACACCATTGGATTAGAATCTTAGAAGAATACTCCATATAGTTGTTATGCATTCATCTACAGAATCATATGCATGAGAATATTTTAATGGAAATGTGAGCAAATATTTTGAGAACTACTAAACTGTGACACCATTATTCGTGGCAAGAATTCCAGTTTCAGCATGCTCATAAGAATATTCGTGGATGAATATTTTCAGAGTGGGATGACTTGTAATATACCTAAATAGTATATTACTATTATTAATAATTTATTTAACAATTAGGTTAATTAGTATTAATGGTCAAATGTCGCCTCTTTTCAAGGTTCGACAATTCATATGTTAGCTTTCATATATAATGTAAGCCTCTCAATGTAATAATCATCAATTCAATAATAAATATATATATTTTATCAATTATGATAATTATGCAAGGATGAATCCTTACATTCTTCCTCCTTCTTGCTTGCACATTCCTTGTATCACCGGCTAAGAGAGCTTGATTTGGAGAGCATCTGAGAGCTCCCATCTGTATCATCTTGTATTGTTCTTGTATTAGAGACTCCGTGAAGGCATCAAGAGATAACATTCACCAATTAGGAGTAGTTAGTCTCCCAGAGTGAAAGGTAGATACAAACACTAATAATTTTGATCCAACTTTGCTAAGTATGGAGAGGACCAATTGCTCATCCTTCTTCTCAATCCTACACTTCTAGCATTGCATGACCAATGATTTGAATTTTGAGAAAAAATGTTGTATAGTTTCGAAGTTACTGGGTTTTAGTTCAATTATCTCATTCTCTAGGATATGGCCCCTTAGCTCATCCTTTTTTCCAAACAATGATTCGAACTTATCCCATACTTCTTTTGGAGTCTTGAGTCCATCAAGATGGATCAACCACTCTCTATATATGTGGATGCACATGTATCCAAAAGCTTCATCAATCTTATTTAGATGCTTCGAGTTTTCAATATAGTTAGGGTTCAACCTCTCTTCCCATGGTCATCCTGTACATACCTTTGTTGCGCAAAGCAATCTGCATATATACCCTCCAATCAAGGTTATTGAAGGGTGTAAGTATTCTAAGAGCAAGAGCTACTGAATTCTCTATTTCAGAACTATATTAATCAATCATTATTTAGAAATTATTTGAATGTACCTACAAAAATATTGCAAAAAAAATCAATTCCAATTAATTTATCTCAAACACCCTTCACTTCGACACATGCACTTTCTCTCAATACATCACACCTGGATAGAATTCTCTATACATAATCTAGAGGGAGCAATGTAATTATTCCTTGAATTATGTGGAAACTGAATGGCTTCTAGTGCATCAATGTAATTTTTCAAGGTTCGAGGAAGGAATGGATACCTACTCTGATACCATGTTAAATTCAATGAAGCATAGGATCATCATCATAGATGAATCAAAATGAGAAGTGAAGGTTACAGAAGAGAGAGAATAATTTAGCATAGACTGATCAATTACTCATGGAAAATATGTACACACATAGAGAAAAAATTGGAATAATATGATTATATTCATGAATCAGTAATTAATCCACATATTCAATAAATAATATGTAATACAATGGTTATACATATAGGATAATTTGAATGCCTAAGAAAGGATTTGAATCTACCAACTTGGATTGAATCTAGAGCTAACTCAGTGTGGGGAAATCACCACTAGAGTTCACTAATGCAACTCTAGATAACTAACTTAGTCTATAATCAGTTAATTGATGAGGGTAGGTGAATAAAGGTGCCCACACTCCCTTCAATCGTGTAAACTGGTGCTAGGATAATTTATTGTGATCTAAATAATGGTAACTGGAGCATAAATAAACATAACTGATTACCTACCAAGGCCAACTAAAGGAGGTTGCTGGTGGCACTCAGACTGGGTTTCTAAATTATAGGGATTGGTCCCTGAGGCACCCAAACTCATGCAATCAGGTGCAGGAAGTGGAAGATGTCCCCTGCACTAGCAGAGTCATGAAGACCTCCTAATATAGGAAGATAGACAATTATACTTTGTGTTCAAAGGGAGGGTTAATAATAATCCCAAGAAACCATAGTTATGAAGCTATATACATGTGTCCATAAAAATATCTTTTAGTTTCTTGAAATGATGGGTCATTTGCCTATAATGAATCTTCCAAGATGGAATTTTTTCAAACAAATTTTGATCAAAGTCAAGCTATCAAATGCTCAGTAAAATACACACCCAAGGATTCACATTGGCAATAATTGAAACCAAAACCACAAGCATGAATCTAGATACATTGTCCACAAAAACCTCTTTCAGTTTCCTGAAATGATGAGTCATTTTTCCCGCAATGAATATTCCAAGATGCTAGTTTTTCAAACAACTTTTGCTCATATTAAAGCTATGGATTTCTTGTTAAAATTCATGCCCCATGCTGTACATTGGTCAATAGTTGAAACCAAAACCATCGTCCTGATTCTAGACACATTGTCCACAAAAAACCTCTTTCGATTTCCTTAAATGATGGGTCATTTTACCGCAATGAATATGCCAAGATGGAAGTTCCTGAAACAACTTATGATCATATTCAATCTATGTAATTCTTAGTAAAATACATGCCCCAATATATAAATCTCTCAATAATTGAAATTAAAACCATAGGCCTCAAGTTAGTTGCATTGTTCATATCTTTCAGTTTCCTAAAATGATGGGTCATTTTCCCGTAATGATTCTTCCAAGATGATATTTTTTTAAACAACTTATGCTCAAATTCAAGGTATAGAATACTTAGTAAAATGCACACCCCATTCTGTACAATGGTCAATGATTGAAATTAAAACCGAATTCCTAAAACTAGTTACATTGTTTGAAAAAACCTCTTTCAATTTTCTAAAATGATGGGTTGTTCCCCGCAATGAATATGCCAAGATGGAAAATTTCAAATAACTTATGCTTAGATATAAGCTACAGTCTTCTTAGTAAATGCACACCCCAATCTATACGTTGCTCAATAATTGAAAATAAAACCATAGGATTGAAGCTAGTTACATTATTCATAAAAATTCTTTGATTTTCCTAAAATGATGGGTTCTTTTCTCGCAATGAATATGCCAAGATGGCGTTTTTTCAAACAACTTATGCTTAGAGTCAAGATATGCACTGCTTAGTTAAATGCATTCCATAATATGTACATTACTCAATAACTGAAAGTAAAACCACAGTCCTTAATCTTGATACATTTTTCACAAAAACCTCTTTCATCATCACCATCATGCTTCATCATCACCATGCCCATTGTCACTATCACCATCATGCTTCATCATCACCATTCCCATTGTCTCCATTGCCATCATGCTTCATCAACACCATGCTTTTCACATTGTTCCACCCTCGCTACTTGGCAAGCAATATATCATTTGTTTCTATATTGGTTCAACTAATTTTCATATTCATAAACAACTTTATAAATTGCACAAGCTTCATCATGGATTTGTGGAATTTGTTTTTTCTCTTATCCAAGTACACCATAAGATCCTCATCCATCATCACATCATGCTTCAATATCCTCATACTCATGTTGTACTATCACCATCCTCATCATCATCCTCGTCATCCTCATGTTCATTGTCACCGTCACCATCACCATTATCCTCCATTCAAAAACATTACAAGAGGGGAAAATTATATATGCTGCAATCTTGATATAAAAGCAAATAAAGAACTATTACCCTTTTTGGAAAACTCAAATTTTTTTAACTTTATTGTTTTAGCCATGAAAAATGCACCTAATTTAACATAAATTCTTTATACTTATTATATCATATGCTAATATAACCTAGATAAAATAAACCTATACTTTCCCACCCCACTTAACAACCCCAATCTAGCCGAAAATACTCCAATCTTAGTTACTACATTAACCTCACCTACAAACCTAGAATCCTAATCTAGCCCTAGAAACCCTAGAAACATAGTCTATCCCTAAAAGCCCTAGAAACCTAATCTAGCCCAAGAAACACTAATCTAATCCTCGAAACCTAAAAACCTAATCTAGAAATGTAGAATCCTATAAACCTAATCTAGCCCTATAAACCTAATCTAGCCCTTGAAACCCTATATGTATTCTTCATTCCATAATTATTGATGGGTCATTGTATGTGTTATTCATTGTAGGCTCACCAATTGAGCTTCCTTAATGGTCATGGGTGCACACATGAGATAAATGGTGAATGCATGAAATTATGAATGCACATGTGGTATTGGAGCACACACATTCAAGCTTAGTGTGTGCATGGGGATCTAATATGTGTGTGCATGTTTTAGAATTTGGTGTGCAAAGTGCCACTTGCAACAAATGTTGAAGTTTTCAAGTCATCATTACTATTCATGTCATCATCATCATTTCCATCACCATCCTCATCCTCATTGTTATTAGTATTGGCATCTTCATCTTCATCCTCATCCTCTTCCTCATTTCCATCGTTGTCATCATCCTCATTCCAATGTGTACATTGACCAAGCATCATCACTGACATTATCATTGCCATTTGATGCTCACCCGAACCAGAGTACTGAATTCAAATCACCAAATTGAACCAGCAAACCAATTCGAATCAGCTTCCCCAGGAATAGTTAGATTCTAAATTTAGCAGAACCTCTAAACTTAGCTTTCTAGCTAAGTCCTTCTGCAGTACCTTTCTGCAACTCCTTTTCCGCAACTTGTGGGATGTGGGATGCGGACGTACATTTTTCCAATTAAAATGGACCTCCCACAATTACGTGCCCATAACGGTATTTTCGCATGCAGGATGCACCTTTTCATTTTCCGAATAACAAATCCCACAAATATTCTCCTGCAACCTTCTATCCAAGCCGTTGATATGTTGCGGGGTGGATCTAAACCGTCGATCTTTATTTTGATACAGATCTTGTCCTCAACCGTTGATTTCTTTTGTGAAACTTTTTCTGCCCATTGATCTTTAATCAAATGTGGAACTTCATCTAACTTTATGGATCTAACTTCTTTTACTGTGGAATTTGACTGGCACCTTCAGTCTTCATTGATTCTTGTATTGATCAATTTCACTCCATAACCTGCAACAAGGTTAACTCTGCACGTGCATTTCATTAATGAAATCCTTAAGGATTGTTTACCTAATTCTCCTTCAATTGACCATAGAATCGATCAATCGATATTTGTTTCTCCCACTTTCTGAGAAACCCTAAACTCATACATAGACTTGTCAATATTTTACAAAAATTGAACAAGCATTTAACACACAATTTCACACATTCAGACATAATGCAATTTACACACACAAAATTATGCCAAAATAGGATTTTTCGTTCATCTAACGAAACTGTACATACAAACTAATCTTAGAACTAGTGTTCTGATCTCCTTAGGCCTGATACATGTTTAGTCGGCCTTTCCTCTATTTCCTATAGGCCTTACATACCTCTCTATCTATGTATCCCTCTACCTACTCTCTTTGTCTTCTGTCTATCTATGCTTTGTAGGCTTACATATATATATACAAACATAATTCTGAAACCAATTCTGGTTCAAATCCAATAAACACTCAACAATATCCTACAATTCATCAACTATTATCTATTTTAAGTAACTTTTAATCCTATCTCAATGACTCGCTCCATTTGACATGGCTTACTTACATGACTCATCTAATGACACATCACCCACCCAGTGACTCATCTAAATGATTCACCATCATCTAGAATCACATATTTTATGTTTATTTACAAAGTGATAGTTTGAATACCATGAATTCAAAATTTAAGACCCCTTCTAGGCCTAATCAGACTTTGAACTTGAACTTGGATTGAGAGCAGGATGCTCATGCATCAGACTCCCCAGGAAGAAAGAAATACGATCTCCTGGTCATAACTTTCTATCTTTAGTATGCCTGGATCCCAAACTTTATTCTGTAATTGATCATCCATCTCATTATGTTGTTCTGTATTTGTCATCTTCAGTTCTCCTGGTTTCCAAATTTTATGTTGCAATGCAACGCTAGCTTTGCTTCTGCCACCTCCTTCTATCATATGTCGTCTCCTGCTACTTTGCTTCTTTTCTCTTCTGATGAAAATATTCATTCTTTCCTCATGCCTTCTTTGAGGCATATTCGCCATTAGCAACCTTAGTTCTCCAATCTCCATGTCAAATCTATCCTTTGATCGATACACCTGCATCTTCTTCTCTTGAAACTACTGCTGTCTTCTTGAATCTCTGTTGCTATCCACTAAATTATAAAATAATTCACTACTTTTATCTGTTGTTTTCTCTTTTCCAATTCTGTCATCAAACATTAAGCAGCCATGTTTATCAACCCTTGGATTGATCAACCAATCTTCTAACATTTCCAACTCTTCATCATAATTTCTGAAGTTAGAAAACTTTCCTCTGTGTTCATTAACCAACTATGCAACAGCAATTTCTTTGAGATACTGATCATCCCTTTGATACACTATAGTCCCTTCTTGTGTCATGACAAATTTATTCCCCTCTCTGTCAGCAATGCATCTATCCAAATATGCAAGTGTTCTCTTTTGTTTATCTCCATGAGACCATGTCATGTCGTCTTTCAATCCCAAAACAAACTTTCGTCTTTCGTCTATGTCAAGAAGACATGGATACTCTCCTTCTTATTCTTTTACCTCTAGGGAAACATTACAAGGTTCAACACGTGTTATTCCTACAAATACACACAATTCAATAATTTCAAAAGTATAGAAATTTTTATCTCCCATTGACTCTCTTATCAGCATATTCTCTTGTTGAGCTGAACTATCCCAAGAGTTTACGAGACTTTCAACTAGTCCCTCATCTGCACCATCTTTTTCTAAGATGAATTTATGTTCTGCTTCAAAACAGTGAACGTATTCTTCTGTCGATGGTCTAATTTTGATTTTTCCTTTTTTTCTCAAAGCATCCATCCTATGCTTCACAACCTACATAGACACATAATTTAAGTGTTCTTCAATACCTGCAGTCATACACCAATAATCAGTTTAAAAAATATGAGACTCTGAATTCCTTGTTGATATTTCCTTTGGCATGCCCCTATTGTGTTGGTTTGAACACAACATCAATATGTCACCATCATCTATTTCTCCAATTGTCTGATACACAGGCTGTATACATTCCTCATATGGTATCATTTCATCTTCTATTACAGCATAATCATGTTCTGCTATCATGCTTTTGGAAAGCACATCTTCTTCTTCTTCAGAATTCATGACAGTCCAAGGTGACTCTTTAACTCTCTCCTTCATCAGAATGCAATTCTGATTCTTCCCTATAGAAATGTCTTCGCACATTTCTTTTTCTGCCTTCATCTCTAGAACATCTTCAATTGAATGTGTTCCTTCATCAAGAAACTCATCAATGAGTTCCTTTTGCTGCAATACTTCATACCCTTCTTCATTCGAGAGACTATCTTAATCATATTTGACTTCATCAAATTTTAAGATAGTTTCAAAAGACTTCCTATCATCTGCAACAAAACTTGCAATCACAAACAAATCATCAGTCTCAAAAACATGAGACCTTTTGGTCTCATACGGCCTCACAGTCATCTCTTCCATAAGTTTATCTATACTTTTTACAGAATTCACAAAGAGTCTCAATTAGTCTCTCCTTTTCTACTTCATCATCCTCTCCAAGCAATGGACCATGTTCAGGTTCACAATATGAAACCTCCATCTCAGATTCAACTTCTCTGAGTTCTTTCTTCAATTCAGCAAACATCTTTTGCAGTAGATTCACCTATGGTGAATTCCATCTTACCTTATTTTTCATGACCCAACCATACCTCTGGTTTTCTTCTTCAACATCTTGCATATGCTTCTCAAAGCATAGAATGTCTCTTGCTAACTCTAGCAATTCTTTGTCATCTTCTTGTCTTTCTTTCTTCTTTCTTCTGCTATGGATTTTTTTTGAACCCATGCAATGACCTTTAGTAGTCATTTTTTCTATATCCCTGTATTTTGTGAACTTCATCCTGTCCACTTGTGGACTGCTTCCCTAAGCCTCCCTCAACAAGTCTCTACACTTGTCTATCATACCTCGAAAAGCTATGTCTCCTTGAGCTTGTCCTTTTGGTATCTCTGGTTCTTCTCCTCTAGAACCTTTTAAGCATCTCCTTTGATCTTCTTGCCTTCTATAGTTTCACTTATATTTTGAGAACATACACTAGTCCTCTTTTATCCAACTTCTGTTGGATTTATGGGTTCTACCACTACTTCCTCTTTTCTCTTCTTGAGAACTTCTATGTTCTTTGCTGCTATAAATTTACATAACCAGAGTCAAAATATAAACATCAATCAGTCCATACCTTTATACCTTTCCACTCTATATAGTTGGCTGTAATATCTCCACTGCTATCTTCAAAAGATATTCCTCTTCATCAAGAACAAAATTGCCCTTGAGCAAAAATACCCCAATTGTTATTGCTGCAACCTGCAATCTTTCATCAATCCACAAGACTGTCAAATCCTTTCAAGGATTCTTCTGCATACCTATGTGGCTAATCATCAACTTTAACCACACATCTTCTGTCTACAATAAATCTTGAATACCCTCTTATCTGACTAACCTTCTCACACAATCGTTAGTCTTCCATTTTAAAATAAATATTGAAATCAAAAATTTATTTACCTTTCACACAGAATACTTGTTCTTCCCTCCTCATGCATCATTGAGCTTCTCTCATGCTCAGGAAGTGAGTTGCATCCAATCTTTCATAGCAAGTCTCCTTCTTGTCATTAATACCACATCAAGCATTTTATAGAGCTTGATCCTATGGTATTATAAGTTCTCTCCTATGGAACTTTCTTCACAGGCTCAACTGATCAATTGAGCTAACTCGCAAAATATTTGTCCTACTCTGATACCAAATGATTCTTACCCGAACCAGAGTACTGAATTCAAATAACCAAATTGAACCAGTAAACCAATTCGAATTAGCTTCACCAGGAATAGTTAGGCTCTAAATTTAGCAGAACCTATAGACTTACTTGTCAGTCTAAGTCCTTCCGTAATACCTTTCCGCAACTCCTTTTCTGCAACTTACGGGATGTGGGATGCAAGAGTACATTTTTCCAATTGAAATGTACCTCCCACAATTACGTGCCCACAATGGCTTTCTGCATGCAGGATGCGGGATGCAGGATGCACCTTTTCATTTTATGAATTACAACTCTTGTAAATCTTCTCTCGAAACCTTTTGTCCAAACCGTTGATCTGTTGCGGGGAGGATCTAGACTGTCAATACTTATTTTTATGCGGATCTTGTCCCCAATCGTTGATTTATTTTGAGTAACGTTTTCTGTCCGTTGATCTTTGATCAAATGCGGAACTACATCTAAATTTACGGATCTAACTTCTTTTAATGCGGAATTTGACTACCACCTTCAGTCTTCATTGATTCTTGCATTGATCGATTTCGCTCCATAACCTGCAACAAAGTTAACTCTGCATGCGCATTTCATTAATGAAATCCTCAAGGATTGTTTACCTAATTCTCCTTCGATTGACCATAGAATCGATCAATCGATATTTGTTTCTCCCACTTTCAAAAACCCTGAACTCATACACAGACTTGTCAATCTTTTACAGAAATTGAACAAGCATTAACACACAATTTCACACATTCAGACAGATTGCAATTTACACACACATAATTATCCCAAAATAGGATTCTTCGTTCATATAATGAAACTGTACATACAAACTAATCTTAGAACTTGTGTTTTGATCTCCATAGGCCTGATACATCTTTAGTCGTCCCTTCCTTTGATTCCTATAGGGATTACAGACCTCTCTATCTATGTATCCCTCTACCTATTCTCTTTGTCTTCTGTCTATCTATGCTTTGTAGGCTTACACACACACACACACACATATACAAATAGAATTTTGAAACCAATTATGGTTAAGATCCAATAAACACTCAACAATCTCTGACAATTCATCATCTGTTATCTATTTTAAGCAACTTTCAATCCTATCTCAATGACTCGCTCCATTTGACATGAATTACTTACATGACTCATCTAATGACACATCAATCACCTAGTGACTCATCTAAATGATTCACGATCATCTAGAATCACATATTTTACATTTCAATTTACAAAGTGATAGTTTGAAGACCATCAATTCAGAATTTAAGACCCCTTCTAGGCCTAATCAGACTTTGAACTTAAATTCGGATGGACAGGAGGATGCTCCTGCATCACCATCACCATTGACATCGTCATCATCACCAATGTCATCGTCATCATCGTCATCACTGATTATGTGATTAAGAACACTAATTATGTCTTAATTATCTTTTAATTCATTTCTTATTTATGATACATTTTGGGGTAGGTAATTTCTTATGTATGATGGTAATGACCATGATCGTGATAATGATGACGATGATGTTGTTGTTTCAGATGCTTGCGATGATGAATAGTGATAATGAAGGAAACAATGATGTCAGTCATGATAATGTTAATGGAAATGATTATTATGGTGGTGGTGGTGATGTTGATGATTATGACGACAATGTTTCTCACAATTACGTTAGTGATGATCATGATGATGATGACTATTATGCTAGGGGATGGTATTGATGATGATGATTCTACTAATGATGACGATGTTGGATGATGAAAATGACGATGACGACGATTTAGCTATCGACATCGTCGCTAACATTGTCATTGTCATCACCGCTAACATCATCATCATCACCTATTTCGCCAATGTCATCACTGACATTATCATTAAATTCTTTATTTATTTATTTTAATCATTCTTTTTAATTAAATATTTTTAAACTTTTATATTAAAAATTATTTTTCTATATAAAATATATATGAAAAAATTCCACACACACATTAGAAATCATAAATAAAATTTTCAAAAATACATATATAAATATTAAAAATACTAAATACAAAATACAAAATACTTACCTCACCCACGTGTGCCCGACTTCATTTGGGTATTTCACTACTAGCCATGTTGATGCTTTGTGAGTAGTGAGCAAATCAAATACTTGAGTAATGGACGCATTCCATTATGAGTCATGAGGAGAGAAAGAACTAAGAGAGTTGAGTTTGGAGCTGTGATGAGAGCAATTATGAGAGTTTGGTGGCTTCCGAGGGAGACTCGTTTGGTAGCAGCTAAGGGAGACTGAGTTCCTTAGTGTCAGAGTAATAATTCACTAAGTTCATTAGCGTCAAAGTAGTAATGAGAGTATTCCTTCAAAATCTGAGTATAATGCCCTAAATCATTCCTCTCAGTAAATCGGTTTGTGAATAAAAGTCTTTGAAAATTATTTTTGGAGTAATATAATCCCCTTGTTATTACTTAGAAAAATGTTGGGACAAATTTTGGATAGCCACCATAGACTTGTGTTGTCACTTGTCACATATTTCACCATGAAATACTTTGCAATTATTAGCGCCAACCCTCGAGAAAAATATGTGTTTAGTAAGCATTAAGGGACACATTTATTTATGTTCTGTTTTCTATTAGAAATTAAGTGCAAAACATAAATAAACTATGGAAATCAATCCCTAGAAATAATGTAATGAGAGTGAAAAAGACATTGTCTTGATGGTTTAGAAATCTAGAAAAGATGGAAGTATTAAAAGATTCATATTTCTAGCTTAAAGAAGGGTGAAAATGAAATAATTTTTTATATAGTTAATGAGATTGACAAGAAACAAGTGCCTTGAATCCTTGGTCTCATGGGATCATAGAAATACTGATCATTGAGATTAGTTTGAAGACACTTGGGTTGGAATACCTACAAAACACATGACAATCCCATTCCAATCCTTCGGGGTTTGATGCAAAATCATTCCAAGGAATAATCACCCTTTAGGCATACATTTTTCAACAAATATATCTAGCATATAATTTATCCTATGCTCATTTAAACCCGCAAAGCTTGAAAATGTGCCACCTACAAGCAAGCTAACAAATCCATAGCATATAACAAGGTGTGGGGATTTTCTTTTACTTTATTTTAATGGAGAAAATTTACTCATATATGAACTAGATCTAATAGTTTGTCGATGCAATAATAAACATGTTACCTCAAGATTAAACATGGGATATGTTAGCACCCTATAATTTTTCTATGGTTGTGGTAGGAAGTCACAGGGGTAACCATTTCAAACCAAAATTTAGACTGTAGTTTACCCTTATAGTCAGAGAGGGCTCTCTCTTTGTCACTGAAACAAAATCACATGTACATTTAGCTTTAATTAAGCAGTCAGAAGGCTAGATTCTGATGGGAATGAGATGTTTGCAGATTTAAAAATGGTGAAACAGATAGACAGTAAAAAACCATTGGGAAATGGAGTCAAGGCCTGAAATATTCAAGGAATTACAACAAAATAATAACCAGTATTAACCTTCATAATCTGAGGAAAAATAGGCATCAGTATTCAAAATATCTTTGGAGAGATGGCAGGGGGAAAAGAGAAGAATCCCGATGTAACAGGAGGAACCTATATGGGGATGAATATCCTGAACACTCCTTTAGTAGAATAAACAACAAAGGCTAGTAATTGAAATGGAGCATAGAAGATGAATTCCAAAACATTTACCAGAAACACATAAACAAATGCATAATCTGATGCAAAGAGCGCTTATCAAAGAGCGAATTCCTCACATACAACTAGAAACGCGTTAGCAAAAGATACACATACATGAAAATGGAGTTCACAAAAGAAAACATAGACTGAATAGTGAACGTCGTGATGAATCTCAGACCTTCGAGCTAGGATTTCATTAATGCTACCAAGAAAATGACAGATCTAGAAAACTCAAGCACTGAGGATTCTGAATGAAATATTTCAACCCTTTTCTCATCAATTGAGGCTATATTTATAGTTCTATGGCTCCCGAGAACAACCTCGAAACAAATCCTAATTCTGTTACAAAATTTGGGAATCAAATCTCAAATCATCATTCAAATTCTAACAAAATCCTTTTGTTCCATATTCGCCAGATTTTTATCTGAAACAAGAAATAAGGGGTCACAGACATGCTGGATCAACGTCTAAGAGGCATGCTCTCTTTCTTAGATAGCAATGCTCCAGAGCATGTTCTAATGGTTTTATCCTCCTCAGGCATGACCTGCATCATTGAATTTTTTCCATGCTTCAATTTCACTTAGCACCCGCACTGATCCTTTCCTCTTTGCACTTCTGATCCTACGAAATCAATCATGGTCGTAGATCTCCTCTACGAAGGATCTCAGTCATCCCTTGATATGGTCCTTTAAGCGATTTCACAATCTCTTACCTCATTAACCTTCTAGCACCTTTCCATTGTGAAATCCACTAGAACTGTTGATCTGATCCCCGCCAGATCTCCACCGTCCTGAGGTGTGGGTTCTATCCACATTTCACAGCAGATTCTGCTATTAACTCCTACATATGTTACCGCCGTGAAAATCACTGCAACCATAGATCATGAGCACCCTTAAATCTTGACCATTCAAATGTGTGGGTCCTACAAACATTTCACAGCATCCCATCCTGCTAACCGTCGTGCACATTGCCGCCGCGAAATCTGTTTACACCGTATATCTTAAGCATCTATATATCTCAACTATAGAGAATTGACGGATATAACAGATTTCACGATCCTCCACAATTTTAAAGGCTTTGCATCTCTTCCTTGGAAAAATCTCCCTCTGTCGTTGATTTGTTTTTGCTATGCATCTACGCCGTTTATCTTCATAATATGCAAAACCTTATTACGTCTTTCGAGGCACTATGATAAGGGATTTTTCGGACCTTGTTCCTCCTTTTTATGTGCCTATTCCCAAGTTAGCTCAAAATAGTCCTAGCAACGCCTGCAAAGTTCTTCAAATTTAGCATAGGTGTGAACCAGGTGCTAACAGCTGCTCCAACTTGGGGATGCTATCCTCCCTTGAGGTAGAAAATAACTACGTAGGACATGTGCCTTATCCATTGGGATGGTCCCAATCCTTCCTGCAATTCTCAAACTCTGCTATGGGGTCTACAATTGCAAAATTTTCTTAAAAAGAAAAACCAAATGACAGGACATCTTGGAGACCTTACTGTCTTCACCTTGGGCTTTAAATCTATCAAAGATCCATCCACACATGTAATATTAAAAAAACATGATATATACAATGACAGGAGGTTGAACTTTTTTCACAAAAATAGTGTTTGAGGAGCCTCCCATTTATAGGATCTCCAGATACCAATCCACCCTCCATTTCTTCCAATACATAAGCATTCTTTCCTCTGAAGGATGCAATTTTATATGGGCCTTTCCACAGGTGATCAAATTTTCCATGATTCCCATTTTTCTCATGTGGCGCATCCCACAACAAAACCACATATCCCAACTGGAAATCATCAAGCTTGGTTCTTCTGTCAAATATTTCTTTCATTTTTTTTTGGAACCTTTGAGTTTTGTCAAATAGTTGCTCCCTCTGATGCTGCAGTTCTATCAACTGGTACATCCTCCTCTGAGTTGGATGTGTTTCTGTCTCCTCTTCCTGTAATAGTTTTATCACTAGCATACTTAAGGAGCTAGGGAAAATCACCTCATAACCATAGACCAGTTGGAAAGGTGAGGTGACAATGGATTTATTTATGCTGATCCTGTCATCCCACATAGCATGAATCAAATTTGTGTGCCATACCTTCTTGTTTTCTTGTAGCATCTTCTTGATGATTCTCATGAGGATTTTATTTGAATATTCTACTAGCCCATTTCCTTGTGGGTAATAGGTTGTGGCATGTCCCAACTATATGTGACATTTGCAACAAAAATCCACCATCTTATTAGACTTGAATGCAGGATCGTTGTTAGTGATTATCTTCTTGGGAACCCAAAATCTTGATAGGATATTCTCCTCTAGAAACTACATGATCATTGTCTCGGTAGCTTGTCTTGTGGGAATAGCCTCGATCCATTTCATGAAGTAGTCAGTGATAGTGAGGATCCACCTGTGCTTCCCTATGGAATGATGGTTGATCTCTCCAAAGAAGTCTAACCCCCATTGCTAGAAAGGGGCTTCAACCTGTATGGGTTTCAAAGGCAATGGAAACAACTTCCTTCTACCTTCAAAAATATGACATTTATGGCAGGAAACCACTTTCTTATGAGTGTCAGAGAATATTGTAGGCCAATAGAATCATGCTCTCATAATCTTGTTTACCGTGGCTTTCCAGTAGTGATGCGCCCCACATTATCCTGCATGAAACTCTTCAATGAGTCTCCTGGCCTCCTATTCATCCACGTGGTTCGGTAACACTCTCCCTGGCTCCTTCCAATACAATTTTCCCTCCAAGATGTAGAACCTAGATGCCTTTTGCTTGAGGATTCTGGCCCTTGTCCTGTCCATAACTTGTGGGGCCTACAGATTTTGAAACACAAAAGTGATATCATCATACCATGGGGATGATAGAAAATTCTCACCTATTAGGGGACTTGGCTATCCCTAGGGATTTTTCTCTTCTGTTGATAACTCAACAATCATGTGCAAGCTAAGAGCATCACAGTTGGACTGAGCCATGAGCTTGGCTAGTCCTTTGCCTTTAATGATCTTTGAAGGATTGATTTCTAGGTCATACACAAGTTATATTTCTATCCACTTCCCCATTTTGCCCTTAGGGTACAGTTGATTTAGAATATCCTCTATGCTGCTGGAGGGAACGTGAGAAATGATCTGAGAATGTAGGATGTACACTCGAAAATCCTTTAAAGCTTGCACCAGAGCATAGGCCTGCTTATCCAGGATATTATATTTCAGAGGAAATCTCTTAGGGCCTTGTTGTAGAAAGCAATGGGATGCTCATGCCATTCTTGATTCTTCCACAGTAGCACCCCCGCTACTATGCGTTCTGAGGAAAAATAAAATATGAGGAATTCCTTAGAGAAATAGGGGCTTACAAGTATAGGTGCTTCAGCTATGGCCTTCTTTGTGCCTTCAAAATATTGTTTGGCTTCAGGAGTCCACTTGATTCCTTGGTATTTTCCTAGCATGTTGGTTATACATTTCACTATTTCAGCAAAGGCAACTATGAATCTTCTCAGACAATTTACCTTTTCCAAAAAGGACTGGACCTCAAATTTATTTTGGGGGAGTTCAATTTTGTTGATTGCCTCAACCCTCTGGGGATCTATCCTGATGCCCACTTGAGAGATTATATAGCCCAATAGCTTCCCTTATTTTATAGCAAAG
This sequence comes from Pseudotsuga menziesii, assembly GCA_001517045.1. Taxonomy (NCBI): domain Eukaryota; kingdom Viridiplantae; phylum Streptophyta; class Pinopsida; order Pinales; family Pinaceae; genus Pseudotsuga; species Pseudotsuga menziesii. The sequence goes on along the minus strand of LPNX010300995.1, from coordinate 13,104 downwards.
AATGATTTTTCCAGATTTAGGGAGATGCCAAACTTCTAGCATTTTCTAAACACCCTCAGCATGTGTGCAACATGTTCTTCATCAGACTTGGAGAAAACAGTGATATTGTCCAAATAGATGACCATATTCTTTTCTATTTCATCAATGAAAGCTATGTCCATATCCCACTAGAAAGTTTCTCCTGCATTCATAATCCCAAATGGAATTTTAGCATACATGAAAGTGCTCTAGGGTGTGGTGATTGTTGTCTTCTCTTGATCCCCTGGGTGCACCACAATTTGGATATAACCTGAGAATCCATCCAGAGTGGAGATCCTATGTGAACCCACTAGTACTCTCTGCAGGATATGGTCCATTTTGAGCAGGGGATAATGATATTTTGGAGAAACTCTATTCAAGTTCCTAAAGTCAATACATATTCTTATTTCTCCATTCTTCTTTCTGACAGGGACCAGATTTTCCACCCAGCATGAAAATATGAGGGCCACAATGATTTTGGCCTCAAACAACTTCTTGATCTCCTTTTCTAGCAGGAGCAACAACTTGGGATTCATCCTTCTCAACTTATGTTTGAAGGAAATATCGTCCTTCTTTATGGGTATAGTATGCTGGATAATGGTAGTATCATAGGCCTTGAGATCCTTATAGCTCCAAGCAAACACATCCGAATGCTCTTTCATCAGTGAGATGTACTTTTTCTTGGCTTCAGGCGTAAAGGTCCTTGTTATTTTGATGATCCTAGGCTGCTCTTCTGTCCCAATATTTACATCCTCAAAGTATTCACAGCTTGGGACCAGTTGAGTTTCTTTAGCCACATCATTGGGATTAAACAACATTTATAAAGGAACTAGACCCTTGGTGATAGATTTACCTTTTAGTTGTAGGATCTCCTTTCCGCAGAGATTGTTTACAAACTCCTGCTTCTCGTCAGCTTCCTGTAACTTTGGCTCCCAAGCCTCCTCAGTTTCATCACCCTCGACTTCTTCAACAAGAATTATCTCCTATTCCTGAGGAATTTCTTTTGGATTCACATCCCAAATCTGCAAGGGTTCTTGAGAGGGAGCATCCCCCTCTAGAAGCTCATTTTATTCATCAATGAACAATCCCTAAAATTCCCAAGTGAGAGTGAGGAACTTGTGTATTTACTTATCATCCTCAAATACTTGCCAACTTTTGACATTATTTGGGATAGAAGGTTTGTGCCTCACTTCAACTTCATATTTCTCAACAGGGTTCATAGGGGCTTTGAAAGTCGCCGCAGAAGTGGCCAGAGAATTAGCCACACAATTCTGTACTCTGGGAATCAGATTGAAACTGCATTCTTCGAAGCATTCAATGAGGTCTTGGGAAGCATTTTGGTAAATTATCATCCTGGGATGTGTGGCCTAATACTCACCAGTAATTTGTTTAATTATTAGCTCAGAATCCCCATGTAACACTACCTTCTTGACTTGGAGCTCCTTCAAGACTAGAATTGCTAATATCATAACTTTGTATTCTGTTTCATATTCTGCAAGCTTGTAAGAATAATTCAAAGCTCACACTCTCGGGGATCTCATCCAAACTCCAGCTCCTTCCCCTTGTCTGCATGCTAACCCGTCAAAAATCACCTCCCACACCCCTTCTAGATCATCCTGAGTAGGCATCGTGAAAATGTTCTGTAAATAGGAACTATCTTCGTCCCCTTTAGTAAAGGATATGGCAGATCCCATGTCTATGTCTAGTGAATATATGGGGTTATTTTGTGGCCTCTCTATGCTGGTCACCATGTATGCCAATTTTTGTTCTCTGAAGAGCCTTCTTTTTATCCCAAAAACAAGGATATTGGCATATGACATGTCCATTTGAAGGACACCTTTGAGTTTGGATGCCCAAGAACTTGACAACAACATTCTGAACTTAGGAGGAATGTCAACCACCATCACGTCCATGACCAAGGTTTTAGCAGGAATTTGAGATAAAGAGATGATCAAGTCTTTGATTAGGCCCAGACACTTGAATTTATTAGAATCGAAGGAGAAGAAATATTTGTAGGGTCTGGTCACTTCCAATCCCAGCTCATCCATGATTCTCCTGGGAATCAGGTTGTGAGGGGCTCCTGAATCGAGCATGGCATTGTGCAAGATAACATTATGGATGTTCATGCTAACATAGAAAGGGGGAACTTCTTCATCAGAAGACTCATACACATGTGGTCCAAACAGGATGGTGGGACTACCATCTTGCAGATTCAGTCTATCAGATACTACAGAGATTTTCCTTAGAAGCTTCAAGATTGTGGAAATTTAGAATGATACTCTGCATTTTTCAACAGTTCAGTGAGGGGGACAAGGATTTTTATTTTTTCAATTTCAGCCTCAATACTGAAAGAAGTCTGTTCCTGCTTAGAGATTATGGGATTATCGTCTCTTATTTTTCTCCCTTTGGGTTTTGGTAAATTTCTGGAGCTATCCTTGGGAGGTGTGTCATTTTTAGGCTTGCTATTAGAAGCCTTATTTCTCACCTCTTTATTTCTTATCACAGTGACATACCTATTCCTCAGGATGATCTATCTCTACGCATCCAAGAAAACGAGTTGATATCCCCTTCTGAAATCCTCTGTCCCCTCTAGGGGCACCTCTCCCCTCTCAAGACAAGAATTTTCATGTTCTTCTTTGACAAGGAAGGTGGAGGGAGATTCAGTATCCAACTTATGGATTCTATCTTCGGCTTGGTTCTCACCATCCTGATCCATGAAATTTTCTTGGAATGGAGGCCTGATAGGTGGGCCAGGAGGGTTTCTCTTCCTGTTCTGAAGAACCTATGGTCTTCTAGCATTTTGATTTCTATTATGTTGTTCTTGATTCTCCTTGGGAGGTGGTTTTCCATATACAGAGAACCTTTCCATCATCCTTTCCATGGTTCTTAGCATCGTGTCTATTCTGGCTTCCTGTGAGTTAGATGTAGAGGGTTGTTTGGGTTATTTGTCCTTTCTTCTTTCTCCTTCATCTCTTCTCCATTATCCCTCCTCTCTTCTTCTCTCTCCATCCTCCCTTCTCCATTTTCCCTCATGTATCTTTTTCTTTCTTGCAGTGGTCAAGTTTACCTCCACCTCTATGGCGTATTTCATCATATCAGCTAAGGATGCCGACCTCCTTTCACTTAACCACAAGTTAAACTTGTTGTCGAAGGATTCAACGTATTGGAGTTGTGCAGAACGAATGGGAGGTTTGAACTGAGCAGGGATGGCATTGTATACTTTCATGAATCTGTCAGAAATTTTTTAGACAGATTTACTCTCCCTCATCCTCATGGAATGATATTGAGAGAGATATTTTTTAGGGTTCTTCTCATCTTCCCATTTGTCCTTGAAAGCACCCTCAAAATCCCGATAGCTCCAAATAGAGTCATCTGTGAGGTTTTTGTACCACTTTCTTGATTCTCCAGCAAGGGTCTAGGAAAATAGTTTGACCTTGAAATAATCATGGTCTACCTCTTCTAGGTCCACCCATTCTAAGAACCACCCCCAATGTTCCTCAGTTGAATACCCCCTTTCCCCATTGAACTGTTTGAGCCTTGTGGAGTATCCTGGAGGGTGGTTGTGAAGAACCGCAGGAAGGAATATAGGGGAAAATTTGTTTTTTCATTCTTGGAGTATAACAAGGTTTACAAGGGGGATTAGGACTAGTGTGACAGAAATTGGTAAGCTGTGAGTAACATAAGGAATATGGGGAGTTGTGAAACTAGAAGATAAAGGTTGATTATGCTTGGAAGTAGTGGGTGACAAAGGTGTGGCAACAAATTGCCTTATGATAGTGGAATTTTAGCAGATTTAATCAACATTAAGTGTATGGCACTCTAGGTTAGGCAGGAGTTGGAAATCCTCGCCTAGAGGCTCTAAGGTCAGGGGTGACCAAGAAATGGGGGGAAAATCAAATGCATAGGTATCATAAACCAAGTTAGAGAGGTTGGAATCAGATTTAGTTATGGGGATATTTAGTCCAAACTCCTCATTACAATGTTCATATATATCGCTAACATAAATAGCACCTTCAGCAGGGGAGGAAATATTTCTGACTAACCTTTGCAGCCTATTGTCCCTTCGGATCAAAATTTCTGGATCGAAGACTTATTGGAAGGATCCCGTGTCAATATTTCTCCTTGTGTGGTTTCTTCTAGCCACCAGTATTCCCTAGTGGAGTCACCTTCAAAATTTTCGTGGATTCTCCAGAGCATGTACAACCAAATTTATGTTTAGGACCGGCTTCTCGACTAGGTCATAGAATTGAAGCAATGTCATTTTTCTTGAGGAGATAGTAGCAACTAGGTCCCTGACAACGGTGCCAAGATGTTAGCACCCTATAATTTTCCTATGTTTTTGGTAGAAAGTCACAAGGGTAACCATTTCAAACCAAACTTTAGATTATAGTCTAGCCGTTGTCGGAGAGGGATTTCTCTTTTTCACAAAAACAAAATCACATATACATTTAGATTTAATCAAGCAGTCAGAAGGATAGATTCTGATGGGGACGTGGTGTTTGCAGATTTAAAAATGGTGAAACACACAGACAGTAAAAAACCATTGGGAAATGGAGTCAAGGCCTGAAACATTCAAGGATTTACAACAAAATAATAACAAGAATCAACCTTCATAATCTGAAGCAAAATAGGCTTCAATATTTACCAAAATATCTTTGGAGAGATGGCAGGGGGAAAAGAGAAGAACATAGACGTAACAGGATGCACCTATCTTGGGATGAATATCCTGAACACAATTTTGACATAATAAACAACAAATGCTAGTAATTGCAATGGAGCATAGAAGATGAATTCCAAAACATTTACTATAAACACATAAATAAATGCATGATATGATGCAAAGAGCGCTTATTAGAGAGCGAATTCCTCACATACAACTAGAAACACATTAGCAAAAGATACACAGGCATGAAAATGGAGTTTACAAAAGAAAAAACAAACTAAATAGTGAACATCGTGATGAATATCATACCTTCAAGATAGGATTTCATTAATGCTCCCAAGAAAACGAGAGAGCTACAAAACTCAAGCGCCGAGGCTTCTGAATGAAATATTTCAACCCTTTCCTCATCAATTGAGGCTATATTTATAGTTCTATAAATCTCAAGACCAACCTCTAAACATAGCGTAATTCTGTTACAAAATTTGGGAATCAAATCCCGAATCATCATTCAAATTCTAACAAACTCCTTATGTGGCAGATTCGCCATGATTTTGATCTAAAACAAGAAATAAGGGATCACAGACACGTTGGATAAAAAATGGTAATGCAGCATATGAGATGCACACTTGCTTTCTTTGATAGCGACAATCCAAAGCATCTTCTAACGGTTTTATCTCCCTTAGGCACGACCTGCATCATTGAATTTTTCCCATGCTTCAGCTTCAGTTCGCACTTGCATTGATCCTTTCCTCTTCACACTTCTGATCCAGTGAAATCAATCATGGTAGTATATCTCCTCTACGAAGGATCTTAGTCGTCTCTTGATATGGTCCTTTACGTGATTTCTTAATCGCTTACCTCATTAACCTTATTGCACCTTTCCATCGTGAAATCCACTAGAACCGTCGATTTGATCCCTACCAGATCTCCATCATCCCGAGGTGTGGGAATTATCCATATTTCACATCGTCTTCTCCTGTTAACCCCTACATATGTTACCACTGCAAAAACCACTGTAACTGTATATCATGAGCACCCTTAGATCTTGACTGTTCAAATGCGCAGGTCCTACGAAAATTTCATAGTGTCCCATCTTGCTAACCCCCATGCAGATTGTCACCGCAAAATCCGTTTCCATCATATATCTTAAGCATATATATATATATATATATATATATATCTCAGTCATCGATACTTGAGGGATATAACAGATTTCACGATCCTCCACAGTTTTACAGGCTGCGCATCTCTTCCTCGGTGAAATCTCCCTCTGTTGTCGATCTGTTTCTGCTATGCATATGCATCGTTTATCTTCATAATATCCAAAACATTATTAAATATTTTGAGGCCCTATGATAAGGTATTTTTCAAACCTTGTTTCTCCTTTTTATGTGCTTATTCTCCTGTCAACTGTTCAAGTCAAAATAGTGCTAATCTCGCCTACAAAGTTCTTCAAAATTTAGCACTGGTGCGAACCGGGTGCTAACAACGGACACTTGAGCTTAGTTTGAAGACACTTGAGTTGGAATACCTGCAAAGCACATGACAATCCCATTCCAATCCTTTGGGTTTTGATGCAAAATCATTCCAAGGAATAGTCACCCTTTACGCATCCATTTTTTCAACAAATAGATCTACCATATAATTTATCCTATGCTCATTTAAACTTGCAAATATTGCAAAGATGCCATCTACATCCAAGCTAACAAATCCATAACATAGAACAAGGTACAAGGATTTTCTTTTACTTTATTTTAATGGTGAAAATTTACTCATATATGAACTAGATCTAGTAGCTCGGCGATGCAATAATAAACATGTTACCTCAAGATTAAGCATGAGATACATTACTTGAAAAGTACAATTATCAACACTCCAAAACTTAAAGAGACCCTAAGTTGATGTGTTCTCATTCCATAAAATACGTAAGTGTTAAAACTTATTATCCATAAGACACTTGTAATAATCCCGTTAAACAACTTGTTTGTTGGTTTAGGACCTTGTTCATGGCACATGGTTCCTAGAAGTATGATTTATGGCCAGATGTTGTTTTCAATGTCAATCTATGTCCAAGGTCTTCTAACCCTTCCTTAGTTTGCAAGAAATTATAATTGAATTCATATGATACCAATTATATTGGGAAAATCTCCCTATTCTAGTACAATATTTCATCATTTACGACCCCTCATCCTACAAACTTACCCCTCATGGAATAATGGTCATTTTATGCAAACTTAGGAGGTTTATGATCAATATTGAATTGATATGAGATCCTTAAGAATGTATTTAATTAATTTGAGATCCTATACAAGTATGTAGTAACCATTTTGAACTCATAAATGAGTCCAACATTCACAATTAATCGATTTATACCCTCTCAACCTAATTGAACTCATATTAAAACTTAAATTAGAAACTAATACCTTAACAATGTACATAAGATTCCTATAATGAGTTAATCTTAGGAAAAACTAACTCATATTAAAAAATAAAGTTGAGAAAACATATATACAACCAAACTTATTGGCCCTACACACACATATATACATATATATGCATTTGGTATTATGAGAACTTGTATACATAATCAACAACCAACTAGGTTCACCTCTACCATATGTTGAATCCATAACTTGAATTCTGCCATGTAGGAAAAACAAGGATATGCTACTATAATTGTAACACCAAATCCGAGTGTTATGGTAAAATCCATATCGAGATGTTAAAGAACATAATCCATATTTAGTAATAATTAATATATAAATGAGTGTTGAATAAAATAGATGATGATATAATTTACAAAGTTGTCCCCCTTAAATACAACTTGGGATTTACATATTGAAAGGTCATGTCCCCTTTCTTATAATATTTAATATTTAATATTATTATTGTTAATTATTAATTTATTATATAGTTGTTATTAATGTTTTTATTTTTTTTATTTACGTAACATTTCCCTTCTCTTAAGTACAACTTTGTCCTCAAAGCGGAGAGTGTTGTTGTCCTCTTATTATGGATTTTGTTTGAAGTACTGACTCAAACACTGCAACCTTGGATTGATTTCGTTCTATGGATGTGATTTTCGAACTTGTGTTGTAATCCTTTCTGCTTAAGTGGTGAGTTTTTTAAACGATATAACTTGTACTTATTTGTTTTCCATGTCACCTTTTGGATTTCAATTATGGGCAATTGTGGATCTTCTTTACTTCTAATTTTTCACTAGTTGTGGATTGTTTAGTCACATCATTTAGAGCTTGAACTTCAGATAGTGGTTTAGAATTGACAAGTGGCTCAGAGATAGGATATACTTTGGTTGTATCTTCTACAATATTTTTCTTAGTTACACCATTGTGAGGTTGTTCAGTTTCTGGTCCATTTTGACTAATTGAGCCTTGTGGAACTTCCCTCTACGGATTTTCATTATTGTGTGCCTCACTTTCTGATCCCTTTTGACTAATTGAGCATTGTGGAACTTCCCTCTATTGCTTGTCTCTATTGTGTACCTCCTCAAAAATAGGGGATAGCTCCTTCACAACTGTTATGGATGAGGCCATCGGCTAACTCAAAGTACTTTGTAGTTTAGGAGGATTACTAGATCTATAATTTCCCAACCTCTTTATGATATAGTCTATATTGTCGTTCATCCTTGCTTCCAATTTATCGTATTGGTTTTTTAATCTAGTTATCAATGTTCTAGTACGTGGAGTCATATAATTTGAGGCCATTTCACATTTTATGAAAAATAAAAATATATATAATTGTAATAATAGTTATTAAATAATAATATTATTATAGTTTATATAATTTTATTATAATGTCTTACACTTTGGATATGATTTTTTTCTTTTTAACTTCTTTTATTTTTACTTACTTTTTTCATGAGTCTTTCTTGCTTCCTTCTCCTTTTAAGAAAACCACGTGTGGTTTTACTTCTAAAACCATGTGTCTGACTCTCATACCACTGAAACAACGAATCTGAGTGTTATGGGAAAATCTGTATCCGGATGTTAAAGAAGAGAATCCATCTTCAATAATAAATATATAAATGAATGTTGAATAAAATAGATGATGATAGAATTTACAAAGTTGGCCTGCTTAAATACAACTTTGGCTTTACATATTGGAAGGTTGTGTCCCCTTGCTTATGATATTTAATATTTAATATTATTAATTATTAATTATTAATTTATTCTATAGTTGTTATTAGTGTTTTTATTTTTATATTTATATAACATAATTGCTACTTTTGCTATCTAAATCATATAATTAAAACATGATCGTTTTATTGATTTTCAGTGTAAGTGATGTCTTAATTATCAATGGATTGTTAATATAAATCCCATGTTACTTCTTTGTTCTTGGATTAGAAATTGATCAAAGATCCATGTATACTCATTTTTAAGTTACTTACACTTGTATTTATTTCAATTATATACTAGTTCCCTCATTTATGAGTTAGAGAGTATGAGACTTATTTTAGAAAGTTACGTATAAATATAATTACATGTAATTTGGATGGAATGTTGAAGTTATTGATAGAATAAGTTTCTATAACTATAATTATCTTTTAGTAATGTTTATTTAATAATATCTTATTGTATAAATTCTGACCAGCAATAGATTAATTTCACTCACAACAAATTACAATTGATCATGCAAAATTGTCAATAATGGAGACTGAAAATGGAGCTGTAACACAAAATTATATTAACTCGGTGTACAATAGACAACCCTATAATAACATAGGTTGCTGAATATATAGAATACATCAAGAGATCGAATGCATAAGGAGGCATCAAAATCTAGCATAAAGCAGGCTTACCCAAAATAGGCAAATCCCCCATAGGTGTAAAAAGATGATCCCAAATCTGTCATGAGGCTCACGAATTGGCAAGGGCGCATGGGAAAGCTAATGAGTGGTGGAATGGAAGCTCATACATGCTTTTGAATGGAGGAAAAAGTGGAGGATGAAAGGGGAATAAAACAGGTTCACCTCACCTAGTCTTGCTTTCCTTATGTGCTTTAAAAACTGAAAAAGCAGTCAACAAAGCAGAAAAAGCAGAAGGGCACCTAGGAGGCCAGGAATAAAGTAGATTTGATTCCTAAGGCTTTCCAAAGTGCTATATGAGTCA
>LPNX010300980.1:22042-42037 GCA_001517045.1 Pseudotsuga menziesii | reverse complement strand
TCACATGCTCATTAAACAACCAGTAAAAGAGTGTCGAATCCACTTTTGCTGCTTTTTCAGACTCATAAAAACTAGATTATGAAAAAGAGAACTCATTACGGATTTATAGCTAAGCTCTTTTTAGTCTCCATAAAAACACAAAAATATTTCCAAGCAAACTTGTTTCATTCACGCTTGTAAAAGTATCAGAATGACCAACTAATTGGTAGTAGTTTATCTATTTTTGGACCGATTAGGGTTATTTATGAAAAAGGACCTTTTGGAGTCTCCTTGTGTCTTCGTTCAGACTCTCTAAACATGAATGGTGTTGAGTTCACTTTCATCAGACTCATAAAAATCAAATGATGAAGGACCCTATCTGGGAACAAACCACTCCTTTCTTAGGTTCGTAAAACATGTGAGAATGGACTCATCGCTTGATGAGCTACAACAAGTGGTTGTTACCCTCTCTGGACTCATAAAAATTAAAAGAGGCACGCATCCTTTAATATGTGGAAATTAAAGGAAAGGGGAATCTTTTTCATTTGTATTTATGATAGTTTACAGTCCACCTTTGAACATGGCACATGTTTGCATCCGCATATCTGAACAGTTGGTTATTCGACTTGTCTCCGAGTCGATCCACTTTTATGAGTCAATTCAAAGAATGCTCTGTCATATTCCTTGCATTACACCTGGTTTTAGTCTCGTCAAGTCAATTGTTGTGTCGCAAATTATTCAAAGGGTGTCTCTTCCGAAAAATAAATCATCAATAACTTTACTTATTCATAAAGTTAGTCATGTCTGAGTCAGTTTCATCACTTCAAATCAACTATTGTTCCATGTTTCGTGTCACTGATAGGAGAATCATCATAGTCCTCCTTTGATGATTCTATTCCTATCAACTTCATCTCATCATCTAGGAATTAGACTTAGATACCTAGTCAAGTACCTTGAAGCCTCCATGCCTTAATGGCAGGTTTCCTTGCTTTCAATGCCAAGTTTTCATCAATGACCTCTGATTGAAATATATTATCAAATGTTCAAATTCAAAACATCTATTTGCACTTGGGAGAATGTACTGATATAAATTGGGGATTATTGACATTAATGGTGATTTCCCTTGCACTTGTTAATAGTATACATCAATGACTGGTAATCAATTCATTTCTTCCATGTTCAACATCAAAAAATATATTCACATGGTTAGAATCATATCGGTTGGGATTGGCATGAATACCTTGAGCGGTTAGGCTTCATCACTATATTTTCCTATCCTCAGGTTGTGGTTGAAGATCATTTGAATTCCTGACATAGATCCACATTGTATGTCTGGTGGCTATGTTCAATATTTGAGGTCGGATAACATGGATCTACTCTGTATGTTTCGTAGCCATGTTCCACCTCCTACATTAGTTGTTCATGGATCTACAATCTATTATTTGTAGTTGTGACATATTCATCATCATGGATCTATAGTGTATTAGCATGCAGCAATGATCAAGTCGGATAAGTCAATTGCTGGTCCTATGTCAGTTATGAGCTCATCTCTCATTGCCTCTATACCAAATTGATATCTTGCAAAATATTTCACCTATCACTTTCTTCTATCCTCATGGTTCGGGAGGCATTCTCTTGCACCTGAAAATTCCACAGTTACATGTTTTCATTTTAGAAAGACTAGCCTAAGATTCCTTTGGAAACTTTTTCCATCCCTAGGAAGACTGATGCTTTTCCTTAGTTATGACAGAGCGTCGACGGTGCTCTGTCCTATTGAGAAAAAAGCATCGGCTCCTGTTTCTCTTTTGGTAGTAGGTGCTAACGGTGCTTCTCCTAGTTGAGTGAAAAGCATCGGTGCTCTTTCACCTGAATCCAAGTGAGCTGATCAACCAAAAACATGAAAAAAAAAATTCTAGAATATTCCTTACGAAATCCTCTACGGAGTTGGTTCTTATTATCTTGGGAGAAGTGGCATTCGCCTTCCTCACCTGTTGGGATCACCTCCTATCCATTTCCTAAGTGAATCTCATGAAATATGGCCTATAAATTAATCCTTCATGGAGTGAGTGAAGGAAGTCAAAGAAAACACCCTTACGTTGTTGGATTGAGATCTAGTTTAGAGGTAAGATAGAGTGAGCTTATGTGTGAAGAGATTATTAGTGTGAAGGATTGTATATCTGTTGTGGAGGATAAAGCCAACAACATCAAGGATTAGTTGTAACTTTAATCTCTTGATCACTAATACAAAAGTATTCCTCTTTCCTGTATTTAATGTGTGTTAATATCGGTTAAATGTCGTTAGACTCCTTGATCACTAACATAGATGATTGATTTATCATGATGCTCTCACTTTGTGCTTTTGTCTTTTGATTTCCATTGTAGGCACTGAAGATTGCAAGGAGGAATTTTACAACAAAGACAAATGGACTTAAGCCTGAGGTATGATTTTGGTTTCATGTTGATCAAATTGATTATCTATGGGAAGGATATAATGTTGTGCTCTTTTGTTCTACACTTGTGTCTTACAGGGTAGAGGAACAAGCGGTGCCTGCACCGGTTGCAAAATTCCTTGAAACGAGGGGTATTTATTTATTTGAAATAATTTCTAATTTCCTTAATAATTACTCTAAGTTGCTAGATAAAAACATTATAAATTTTTTGATCCCTAAACTACCATGGATATTCCATTGGATCAGCTAATCACAACAAATCTTACAACTTAGTTCATTGTGTTAATTTAATTTCATAAAATACTAAATAAAATGGAAATGAAAGAGAAACACCTAGAGAAAATAAGTACACAACACACACAATAAAATAATATATACCTTGGGAAAACACACTATGGGGGGAAACATAGCCACAAATGAGGACCATGCCTTGCTCTTTATGTCAAATTGCAAATACAAGGGAAACGATACCCTCTATGGAGTTATCAATGAATCTATGACCATAATGGCTACTACATTATCTCCTATCTCCTATGTTATGCTATAATATCCACTCCCTAGTGTTGTTTCTAACCTATGGAAGGATACATTACATCAAAAGAATGGACCCCTTCTTCTTGTAGTGACACTATATTTAACATAGCTTGATAAGCTTATAGGGTTAATTTCAGGGTTTCTGCATGCCTCAAATCCCAATTAGGGTTAGCATTTTGGTCCTTATAGAATTTTCTTGAAGTTCCACATGTGACTCGATCAACATGTGTGAAAAATGGGAGATAACGTAGAATCAAATTGGTACCATGGTGGTCAAAGGGATAGGTTAACTTGTGGGAGGCGTAAATTTTGCATATGGTTGAGGCAATCTTTGGACCGTTGGAAAGGTATCATATTGTAGAATAATATCGTGTACCATGGAATTAGAGATAGGTTTTTCTACCCCAAAAAATTCCATTTAGACCCTAACAAAAGACCCAAAAGGAATATGTGACCATGATATCCACAAGATCTTGGGCTAATATTTCCCAAATTGGACCATTGAATACAAAATTTGCCTAGCCTCTTACTGAGCAAGACCTAGTTCTTGAAATCGTTGAATAAAAAAATATTTGAGCCATGGAACCCTATGGTCAGGGGAACCCTAGCTATATTTGGATAATAGGAATCCAACAGAGTTGAAGGTTCATTGATTTGAGTCATTGTTTTCATTTTATGTCAAGTCGTAATTTTGCTCCCAAACTCATTTGGGATCCTTGGTAAATTTGTCCCAAGCCATAAAAAACTAATGGAACAGTTTTTTAGAGTGTCATAAGTTGCTTCAAGTTTCTTTGGGAAACGAATATACAACCATGCTATATGCATGATCTTCAGGTGGGATTTCCCAAACTGGACCATTGAATACAAAAATTGCTTTGCCTCTAGCTAAGAAAAACCTTAGTTGTCCAAATTGATTCATAAAAAAAAATTGACTTGTGGAACCTTGGGGTGTAAGGTGCCATAGTTATGTTTATATACCAAGAATCCATGAAATTTAACAGTTTTTCGATCCAAGCCATGGTTTTCATTTTATATTAAATTGCAAGGTGCTTCTAAAACTCATTTGGTAATGCTTGCAAAATTTGTTTTGGGGCATAAAACCTAATGGGGAAGCATTTTCAACTGCCATAAGTTGCTACAAGTTTTGTTTGGGATATGCCTATGTGAGCATGCTATTTACACAATCTCAAGTTAGAATTTCCAAATTGGACCACTGGAAACAAAATTTGCATTGCTTCTTATTGAGAAAAACCCTAGTTCTCCAAAATGACTTATACAAAAATCTTTAAGTCATTAAACCATGAGGTAAGGGGTGCACTAGCTATGCTTGGATGATATGAATCAAATGGATTCAATTGTTCATCGATTTGAGTCACAATTTTTATTTCACGTTAAGTTGCAAGTTTGCTCCCAAACTCATTCTAGGACCCTTGGTAAATCTGTCACAGGGTAAAAAAACATAATGGAGTAGTGTTTTTTCATGTTGTAACTTGTTCTGTAAGTTTGTTTGGGAAAGACCTATGTGACCATGTTATCCACACGCTCTTAGGGTAGGCTTTCCTAAATTGAAACACTCAATACAGAAATTATATTGCCTCTTACTAAGAGGAACCATAGTTCTTTAAATCAATGAATAAAATAAGCATCGAGGCATGCAACCTTAGGGTGAGGGGTTCCCTAGTTGTATTTTTCTTCTAGGAATCCAATGGATTCAATGGTTCATTTATATGACTCATGGTTTTCATTTTATGTCTAGTTGTAAGTTTAATCCCAAAATCATTCAAATACCCTTTGTAAATTTGTCCTGAGGCATAAAAACCTAATGGTGTCATAACCCCGAGTTTTCACAAAAATTTAAAATTTTTAATGTGACATAAATGTCTAAAGTCATAGTTTAATAACTACTAGCAGCTAGTGGAAAATGAAATAGTTAACCATATGTAGAGATTAACTTCAAACACATAAAAACTAATACCACTTTAATTTTGATATGTTAAGTATATGACCTGCACTTAGTTACTTCTAGATGTACTGATGATTTGCTTTTGTCAAGTAGGTGAGAAGCTATGTTCTAAACTGGGGCTTACTTAGCAATTGCTAACTCAGCTGGATTTTTGGTTCTTACAGGTTCAACAAGTAAATTTTTGAACAAGTAGGAGTTTGTTTTTGTGTTAAGTCAAGAAGTACTTCTTTAGCATATTAAAAATGCTAGAGCATAAATTGTTTAATAGAGATCAAGGATACAATGAGGTAAAGTAACTTTCTTTGTTGTTTTTGAATCTATGACAGTATTTTAAGTTAGTCATAGAGATCAATATCCTTAACATACCAATGTCTTTTACCAGCATGACTTCTACTTAAGTTTTCATTTTTAATGTTATATGCCAAGTTACTCACAAATTCTACTCATGAGCATAGGGCTCATAATTTAACATAAAAACACTTTTACTAAAGCATGAATTTACTGCTATTGCTATGTATAAAGCTCTAGGTACTATTTATAAGCATGAATATAATCCTATGATCCTCAAGGAGAAGTTTACAAATAGATTACCTATAACTCTCCTTAAGCAGTGATAAATATCAATATGTTCCTTTGTAAACAACTATAATTGTCTTCTTGCACTACTAGTCAGCAACCTATAAATTTCGGTTTCTAGTTTATCACCAAGTTACATGTGTTATTGTAATATTACATTATCATAACATTACTAAATTTACTAAGTAAATTTTCTTTTACCTTAGGTAGTCTTACTACCTTGTAATTACGAAGGTATAATCTAATTATTGGTTTGCTTTATTTAAGAGTTTGGTTCTTAATAAAAACTAGAGAACACTAACTCCAAAGAAGATTTCAAACCATAGCAATGTCAATTTTATGTATTTGTAAGAGTTATATTAGGGTAGAAATACTACCTATCATTTACTTACATAATATTGAACTAAAGACAAAGACTTCATTAGTTTAGTTCTTACATAAAGCTAGTTCCCAAACAATGCTTAAACTATTGAAAACAAGGTGTGTATGAAGAATTATTAGGAGTGCTATTGACTAAAGGTCAAGGCATAAACTCCAACATTGATCTTTACATAAATGTTTTTACAAAAAATTGAATTTAAGGTTTTCAAAATGCAAAATATAACGATGTATACAATGCTTTTACTATTGCTTGAATGTAACGTTTATCTAATGGAATGATATGAATTATCTTAAACACACATTATCATCATTATATGATTTAAATCATTGGCAATGATATGTGCTCACCCGACATTGCAGGTTGACTATATGGATCAGCCCACTTTTGATTAAAAATTTCAAAGACCACATGGATGTGTCTCCACCATGCATTGGTCAATTTAAAAACTCGCATAGATACCCTATCCTATTCATTATCCATTGAGGGTTTGGCTCTGCGCTGTCTGGGTTTCTTTGCGGCCATGAGAGGCTCGCTGGTTCACTGTTTGATAGCTCCATTGTGTGTAAATAAGTGTTGTATCATTTGAAAATGTTAAGGGATTCACATTTTGTAATTTAGTTCTTTCTGGAAGTATTGTAACGCCATAAGAGTGGGTTTTATTCTGTCAGTAGTTTTCGAGTACTGGCCAAATTTTTACCCTTGCCTTAGCTTGTGACTTGCTCCATCGCCGGTGAAAATCTAGAATATGAACCTCGCTACTTCTATCACAATATTAGCACGAGGGTTTCGTTTCTTCAAGGTGCAGTTCTTCGAACTGGTTCAGTCTCCTCCTCAACTCCAGGCTCCTTATTCATAGGTAATAGTCTTACCCTGCTCTTATCTCTTCACTAATTACTTGTTACAGTTTTAATACGAGGGTTACAACTTCTAACTATTGCATTTGGTCTTGTTCTTGTATTATATAGTTACGGCTTCCAGCTTGAAGGAAACTTCTCCCGGATTGGTCAACACCATGGGCATAATGGGTAAGCCTCAATTTGCCGTGGAATATCCCTGCTTGCAAAGGTTATTGGAAGGAGTTACAGTTTGAAGGGAAGCATGGATTTGGTTCCTTCAATGTTTAAATGCTTAGTTTTTATTATTACTTAGTTTTGTTTTTAAAAACCCTTGCGTGTTGTTGGGTATCTTTGGCTCTTAAGTCGTGACTTGTATGTCATTTCTTCGATTTGTAAAAGTGATTACAGCCTTACGCCTTGATAATATCATACTTTGGTTTCAGGATAAAAGGGTTTTTTCTTCTACTTATGGTTTTTAAATGACTCCTATTTCGATTACTCTGTTTTATTCTAAACGATCTTTTAAATGATGATACTGTAAAAATAGGTTTTTCTCCTTCAACTATCAGTGAAGTAATTTACTGTTAATGATAACATTTATAAATAAATAGTGTTAATATGAAGACTATGGAACAGTGATAATGTAAATTTATAAATTTTATTTTATCAATCCAGAATATAATAGTTAGGGCTTAATGGGAAAGAAACCCTTTTGTAACTGTATTTTGGGCACTGTTTCCTGTTTGCTTCAGTTTCGCTATTATAGGTATATTGTCGTTTTATTATTCTGTTAAATGAAGTATTTAATTTAAAAAGGTTTATAAATACATTGCAAAGTTTTAAAGATAAGACTGTAATCATTCTAATGCACAGTTTATTGTTTCCTTGTTATTTTCAAATCTCAGTTAGCAATGTAACTAGATATAGATTAACTTGTCCTTGAATAGTTTAGTCGAAAGGGTTTCGACTCTTAGTTTGTCACAAGTAATAACCTATCTAGTTTTTATTATTATTTTTGTTAAATCATGAATGTATATGTCTTAGTTATTTCGTTTATCACTTATAAATACATTTATTTTTCTTTGTAATTTATAATTATTTATACCTCTATAGATAAAAGATTATTAACCATGAACTCTGTTTATTGTACATAAATAAGGGTTTATAAGAGAAACCCTAATCTGTTTTTTAATAATAATAGTTTAAGATTAAGTTAATATTTTCCAGAACTGTTTAGTTATTAACTTGTATACATATTTTCTTGAATAATAGTTATTATTTCCTATAGACTTCTATTTCTTAATAGTAGGCTAACACTGTGGTACTAGTGTATAAGACTATTTCTTTCACCAATGTTTTCATCTACATAAACTAAATCAAAATAGTAAATATAAACAAACTACAATATTACTTTGTTATTGCATTCTAAACATTGAAATACAATCTATTTTCATTTACATACAGATGCAGAGTTCACATTTACTAATCTCCTTCCATTACAAGGATTATTTCATTTACCTTAAACAAACTAACTGTGCGAGAGTACAGCCTGTAACCAAGTGTGGAAAAACACGGCTTAGAATTTTAAATCCTTTCTATTTCATTATTTTCCTAAATCATTTTCATTTCTATTAACAGTCTAATTAGAATACTAACTCAACAATTTACAAACTTAGAACTAATTACATTCACGTAACATCTAAACTAAGATTTATTTAACTAAGACAGTAAAATAAAATAACATAGAACTTGTTGAGGAAAGGACAACAACAACTTTAGGAGGCCGTTCCTCCCTACCAATCTCCTAGAGAGCGCTCAAACAATGCTTCCTCAGGACCCCTGAGCCTATTCCTGGTCTTCTTGGCTAAGAACTGGGCGGAGTATGTAACTGTAGAACCCTCTGTCACCTGACTAGTTTAACACCTCAGTAACAACAATATACTCTTAGCAGTATGATCTTTAGCTTAAAAGATGCAACAAGATCAATCAGCAGTTATCCCCTCAAACACTTTCCAATTTCCCTTCCATTGAATTTCTTTGAAGTAAATTCATTCACCCTGAATGATCACTTCTCTCGAATGAGTAGCCTCAACTCTCTTCAATGGGAATTTTTATAAAGATGCCTAGGTATTTTGGGTCAGTTTTCATTAATTGAGTCACCTGCTCTGATTCCACTTTCTTGGGGAATCATGACCACAAATGTAAGGAGGTTTCCACCTGTAACAGTTGGAAGCGGTTTGAGGATGCTGCCACATGTCAGTTTGGTCTCCACCCAGTCTCCTCCACTAATTTGACCAGTAAACACTCTTTTAACAGCTCTCCTAAACTGTTGTCTCCTCATTTATTTATTTATAAATTAAATATTTAGAATTTGCATTAAATATCCTTGACCCCACTGGGTCATCAATTACAACTTAGCATAAAATTTATCATATTGTTCCTCAAATAATATAAATTTGTTTTTTGCAAAATTGGGGCATGTGACAAATGGAGTAGCATTTTTTAGTGCCATGAGTTGTTGCAAGTTTGTTTGACCATGCTATATGCATGATCTCAAGGTATGGCTTATGAAATTGGACCATTGAATAAAAAAAATTGTATTGCCTCTTACTAGAAAAACCATAGTTCTACAAATTTATTTATAAAAAAAGCTCTCACCCATGGAACTCTGGGGTCAGGAGTCTGGTAGCTATATTTTGATACCAAGAATCCAAATAAGTGAATGATTTTTCAATTTGATTCATGGTTGTAATGTTATGTCTTCTTGCAAGTGGAATCCTAATGTCATACAGGGAATCCTAGAAAAATTTATGTGGGGCATAGCAAACCTAATGTATCAGCATTTTTTGGGTTTCATAAGCTACTGCAAGTTTATTTGGGAAACGACTACTTGGACATGCTATCTGCACTCTCTCGAGGTAGGATTTTTGAAATTAAACACATAAATCCAAAATTTGCATTGCCTCTTACTAAGAAAAAACTCGGTTCTCCAAATTAGTGAATAAAACAAGGTCTAAGCCACATAACATTAGGATGAGGGATTCTCTAGCTATATCCAGCTACGAGAAATCTAACAGAGTTAATCGTTTCTTGATCCTAACAAAAGTTTTCATTTTATTTCCTCTTGTAAGTTGCATCTGAAATGCATTTAAGGGCTCTTGACAATTTTTTCCTAGGGCATAAAAACCTAACGGAGTAGCATTTTCAATTGTTGTAAATTGCTACATGTTTATTTGGGAAAGGCCTATGTGAGTATGTAGACATTAGGGTTAAGAAGGAGACAATCCATCTTATATTAGGATCTAGGAAAATATATTTTCAAGGTGCCTGATTGAGGAATTCAACCACCATATGACTTATTTATAGGAGATATTTGGGCTTCAATAATGAATGTAAGTGGCACCAGGAATTTTTGAGCACTAAATATGAGTTAGAGGGTCATGGTCATGGTGGAAGGAAGAAACATTATCCTTGGGTCGTAATGGTAGCTTATATGGCACCGATAGGACGTGATGAGTAATAGGTATGGGCCTTAAACATAGTACCTCTATCAAGTAAACTTAGATACTATACCCTAAATATAACTTCTATTACAATTGGAAAAATGACAAAAGAAACTAGACATTATAATTAATGTGAGTGAGTATGAAGACATAGCGTTAAGGAGAGGGTCAATCATGTATTAGGAAAATATGGTTTTAGGGCACATGAACGAGGTCTTGAGTCGCCACATGACCATGTAGAGGTAATATTGGAACAAATAGAAAGTTTTTAGCATGAAGCATGAGTCTCATGCTCATTACCATGGGTTTTTTTTATTAATTATTTTATGAAAAGAATATGTTAATTACAAATGAGCATCATGGAGGGGAAAGATTTGATCAAATGCTCATAGGAAGGGAAAGAGGAACTTTTCAAATTATTTGTTTAGGTCTAAGGAATATATCATCAAACAATGGAAAGTGGCTAGTGCTCTCCATATAAGGAGATGTCTAGAGAATGGCAAGGAAAAAGATTATAGATTTGGGCTTAGTCCCTACCACTTAATAACCCTAGGGGACAAGGGGAAGATAATTGAATATTTAAATCCTTAAACACTATAAGATATAAATAAACATAGGGAGAAGGTCACATCACTAAATAAATTCCTGGAAAGTGTTGGGGTATGGGTTACCTTCAGTGCATTTCAAACAAGGGATTTGAGTCCCTATCCTTAAATACTTCATATGAAAACTAAAAAACATCACAAAAGAAAATGGACATAGAATTTAATTCCAATGAATGTGATGACAATAAAGGGTTAAGAAGGAGAGCGTCAATATTTTATTAGGATATTGTATTTATATGGAGAAAATCCTAGCCTTAAATACAAGATCGCTATTAGGGAATTTCATTGGAATTTTCCCCTTAAAGTACCCTTGGGCTTTTGGATAGAGAAGTTTTGGATAGCGATTATTGCATATGATACATAGTTCCACATACCCACTTGGGGTTGGATAGGTTTTTACATTTTTCTCAAAAATCAATGGTTTACAAATTATAGTAGGGAAATGGTTATGTTGTCCTTCATTTCTAGACCTAAAGAGGTAGTTTCCATGGTTTGGTCCTAGGAAGGAAACACCGGATTCACACCTTATATGGATTAAGTATCATGGATTACTTTAGAATAAATATGCCCTAAAAGGAAATTGGCAATGACTTCCATGTTTATTCATTAATTTAGAGGTGATCATAACACACTATCCAATGTAGAAAGAAAATTTTCCAAATTTATGGTCTTCTTGGACCTTTTTGAATGTATCATATGTAAGATGGAGATAGAATGGGGAAAATGAAAATTCAATCAAATATTAGATTGCAAGATTATCTCATTAAGGTGACAAAATTGTCATGCAAATGGGATCTTTTTAAATAATTCCTGTGGATGAAGAGGAAGTGGGAATGAAGAAAAATTAAGAGCTTTATAGTTTCACTACATATCTTCTAAAATGATAAAGGTGAGGTGTCTAAGAATAATAAGGAATTCAAAACAATTTGAATAAAAGTCAAACTTCAAAAAATCAGGAGATCTACCTAATGAGAGAGATTTGTAGAAACAATTGTAGAGGCAAATGGTGATTGTGGTTGTCCATTAAATTGCACTCATGGTCATAGTCATACTTGTTATGCGTCGAGACTGTAATAATGAAATTGAGAGGAGGGACGGGTCATTTGTTAGCTTTAAAAATAACATAAGATATAATGTGCACGATGTCCAACTCATTGATTAGTTGCATATCACGCACACAATATGTAACTTATTGATGGCTTATATACAATGAATTGCATATCTTTCACGCAATATATTACTCATTGGTGAGTTGCATATTACTTCGGTGATATGTAGCTCACTCTTGAGTTTTGAATGGGTTTCATATCGCATGTGCATGATGAGTTACATATTGTGTGCATGATATGTAACTCATAAAGTTCACTTTAAAAGTGTGTTTCCCATAATACCATCCTTTATTTCCTTAATAACCAAATGCATAACTTTTCTTCTAATGGTGCAATATCACCATTTGAAGCCAAAGATATCATTAAGAGGTAATATGCAATTATTAGAGGTGTAATTTGGCCATTGGATGACTAGAAGTTTCTTTTGCACTTTTCTCTTATCCTATGCCAGTTTTGCTCAAAAATCCCTCTTCTGTAAGAAGACCTAATTTCCCGCACCAAAAGCTGAAAATGGTTGGAATCGAATTCCGCTTTGATAGAAAGATGCGCCCTTCAAGGGAGAGTCAGCCTAGTATAATTTTGTTGATGGATTGTGGAGAGAGACCCAAAAAGTAAGAAGCCCTAGCTTCTACAGGTTCACAATGTCTACTTCTCAGGTTAGCTCTAATTCCATGATAGATTTTTTTCATTCAAGCTAGCATTATCTTAGGATATTTAACTGAGAGAATAACAAGAAAAACAATCAAACACAAGATACAATGGACACAAATATTTTTATTGGGGAAACCATAACCCCACAACTTCCTCAAATATAGAATCGGCAGCAAAAGTAAAACCCCAAAAACAGTAAGATGATCTCTCGACAGCACTAGCCTCTCTCTTGTCTTAGCAACTTCTCTCTCACTCATGCGCCCCAGTGAGTGAGTGTGTGTGTGATAAATAGAGAGTCTCAATCTCTATTTATATTCTTTCGTTCACTTAATTTCCACTCCAACATGTCGGTGTCACTTAACAATTACTTACTAGAGCCAACATCTCTAGGAGAGTCTAATAACCATAGTGCCCCACAACTTGTGGGGAATTTTCCCCTCTGATCAACAAGGAGGGTTAACATTAACACAATGGTGGGTACTATTTCCCCAACTTACAATAACTCACTTATCTAGGATATTCTAATAACCCTAGGGCCCCACAAGTGCGAGGAATTTAACCCTTGATCAATAAGAGGGTTACCCACAATGACTTTACATGACTTGTTTACATTATTGAATCTCCCGATAGGAACATCGGGATATGACATGACTCAATTACATTATAGATGCTTCCCAAAATAAACATCGGGGTACAATAGATAAATATACACGTGAATAAATTCCGAAGTTACAATTACATCAACAAGAACCGTGTGTCTCCCTCTCTGAGATAGCCCAGTCAAGAA
Source organism: Pseudotsuga menziesii (assembly GCA_001517045.1). Lineage (NCBI taxonomy): Eukaryota > Viridiplantae > Streptophyta > Pinopsida > Pinales > Pinaceae > Pseudotsuga > Pseudotsuga menziesii. The sequence goes on along the minus strand of LPNX010300980.1, from coordinate 28,662 downwards.
GTATATGTCCTCAATGTCAATGGTCAAAGTGTGGGTCCATAACACGAAGTGTAGTTGCTAGGGGTCCCACATGTCTATGATATACTCTAAGAGGTGTATATAAGCCTTCATGCCTAGCACCCTGAAATATTTTAGTAACCCACAGTTATGCAGGGCCTCTATAGTGGCCGGATCTTTGACGACTTGGAAATTTGCTATTTCATGCTCACGCTCTTTCCATATTACCATGGGGTGGATGTCATTTTGGACCTGCAAGACATCATAAACATGCATTATAACCTAATTCATGGATGAAAGAAAGACAAAAAATTGATTTTAATGGATGGAGGGCATGGTGTTTTGAAAAAACCCTAGTTGCAGCGCATTTTTCTTGCACAGACAAACCACCTGACGCTTCTGCCGGCTACAGACAGAGCGCCTACGGTGCTTATGTCTCAACACTACAGAGCGCCAAGTGTAGTCTCTATTATCAGGTTTGGACAGTTTGCCTACGGTGTACTTGTCCTAGCACGACAGAGCATCGTCGCGCTCATGTTTGGAAAAAATGGCACCGCTCAACATGCAAGTCGGGTTTCTAAAATGCCCTAAAAACACTCCATCTTCGATCAAAAGCAAAGATTATTATCGTGGGAATGAAAAGAATGGTTTTTACGTTTACCTCCTCTAAGTAGTTTAAGAAACGGTGGACCATAGCACTCGTAATCACCGAGAGAAACTTTCCCCTTTTTGCTCCAACTCCAAGTTCTTCAAATGGTAAAATAACATTGGTAATAACTTTTTACTACTACCTCCTATTTATAGCAATTTTGGTCTTCTTCTTCTTATTATTTAATTAGAAATTATTTTTTAATTAAAAAATTACTTTAATAAAGTGGGTTATTATAATTTTTTATATAGTTCATAACAGAGTTGGATTTAATGTTCCTTTTAAGCTTCCAGGTCAAATCTATATGGCTCGTGGCTATGGTTTAAGCTCTTGCTATCTTTTTCAAGCTTAGATTGGAAATGAAAAAGTACCGAGCGTTTCTTTACACTTTTCACATGCTTGTTCAACAACCACTAAAAGAGTGTCGAGTCCACTTTTGTTGCTTTTTTAGACTCGTAAAAACTGGATTATGAAAAAGAGAACCCGTTACGGATTTATAGTTAATATCTTTTCAGTCTCCATAAAAACACAAAAATATTTCCAAGCAAACTTGTTTCGTTAATGCTTGTAAAAGTATCAGAACGACTGACTAATCGGTATTAGTTTATCTATTTTTCAGACCAATTAGGGTTATTTATGAAAAAGGAACTTTTGGAGTCTCCTTGTGTCTTCGTTCATACTCTCTAAACATGAACAGTGTTGAGTTCACTTTCATCGAACTCATAAAAATCAATAGATGAAGGACCCTATCTAGGAACGAACCCCTCCTTTCTCAGGTTCATAAAACATGTGAGAATGGACTTATCGCTTGATGAGCTACAACGAGTGGTTATTACCCTCTTTGGACATGTAAAAATGAAAATAGGCATGCATCCTTCAATATGGGGAAATTAAAGGAAAGGGGAATGTTTTTCATTTGTATTTATGGCAGTTTATAGTCAACCTTTGAACATGGAACCTGTTTGCATTCGCATATCTGAATAGTTGGGTATTCAGCTTGTCTCCGAGTCGATCCACTTTTGTGAGTCAATTAAAAGAATGCTTTGTCATATTCCTTGCATTACACCTAGTTTCAGTCTCATCAAGTCAGTGTTTCCAAGTCATTTGTCATGCCGCAAATTGTTCAAAGGGTGTCTCTTCTGAAAAATAAATCATCAATAACTTTACTTATTCATAAAGTTAGTCATGTCTGAGTCAATTTCATCCCTTCAAATCAACTATTGTTCCATGTTTTGTGTCACTGATAGGAGAATCATCATGGCCCCCCTTTGACGAGTCTATTCCTGTCGAATTCATCTCATCATCTGGGAATTAGACTTAGAGACCTAGTCAAGTACCTTTAATTTTGCATGCCTCAATTATAGGTTTCCTCGCTTTGAACAACAAGTTTTCAGCTTGTCTCTGAGTCAATCCACTTTTATGAGTCAATTAAAAGAATGCTTTGTCATATTCCTTGCATTACACCTAGTTTCAGTCTCGTCAAAACAATGTTGCCAAGTCATTTGTCGTGCCGCAAATTGTTCAAAGGGTGTCTCTTCCGAAAAATAAATCATCAATAAATTTACTTATTCATAAATTTAGTCGTGTCTGAGTCAATTTCATCACCTCAAATCAACTATTGTTCCATGTTTTGTGTCACTGATAGGAGAATCATCATGGCCCTCCTTTGACGAGTCTATTCCTGTCAACTTGATCTCATCGTCTAGGAATTAGACTTAGAGACCTAGTCAAGTACCTTGAATTTTGCATGCCTCAATGGTAGGTTTCCTCGCTTTTAACAACAAGTTTTCATCAATGACCTTTGATTAAAATATTTTATCAAGTGTTTGAATTCAAAACATCTATTCACACTAGGGAGAATGTACTGAGATACCTTAGCGATTATTGACATTAATGGTGATTTCCCTCTCGCTTGTTAACAATATACATCAATGACTGGTGATCAAGTGGTTTCTTCCATGTTCAATGTCAAAAAATTTATTCACATGGTTAGAATCATATCGGTTGGGATTGGCATGAATACCCTGAGCGGTTAGGCTTCATCACTATATTTTCCTATCCTCATGTTGTGGTTGAAGATCATTTGAAGTATTGGCATGGATACACATTGTATGTCCGATGGCTGTGTTCACTATTTGAGGTCAGATAACATGGATCTACTTTGTATGTTTCGTAGCCATGTTCTGCCTCCTACGTAATCATTCATGGATCTACAATGTATTATTGGTAGTTGTGACATAGTCATCATCATGGATCTGCAGGTGTATTGGTCTATAGCCATGATCAAGTCAGATAAGTCAGCGTCAGTTATGAGCTCATCTCTCATTGCCTCTATACTAGATTGATATATTGCAAACCAATTCACCTATCACTTTCTTCTAGCCTCATACTTCGGGAGGCATTCTGTTGCACCTGAAATTCCATAGTTACATGTTTTCCTTTTAGAAAGAGTAGCTTGAGATTCCTTTGCCAACTTTTTCTATCCCTAGGAAGACCGACGCTTTTCCCCATTTATGACAGAGCACCGATGGTTCTCTGTCTTGTGGAGAAAAAAACATCGGCTCCTATTTCGATTTTGGCAGTAGGTACCGATGGTGCTTCTCATAGTTGAGTGAAAAGAATCGGTGCTCTTTCACCTGAATCCAAGTGTGTCGATCAACCAAAAACATGAAAAAAATAAGATTCTATAAGCTTCCTTACAAAATCCTCTGTGGATTTGGTTCCTACTAGCTTGGGAGATGTGGCATTCACCTTCCTCACCTGTTGGGATCACCTCCTATCCATTTCCTAGGTGAATCTCATGAAATATGGCCTATAAATTAAGCCTTCGTGGAGTGAGTGAAGGAGGTCAAAGAAACCACCCTTATGTTGGTTGATTGAGATCTAGTTTAGAGGCAAGATAGAGTGAGATTATGTGTGAAGAGATTGTTGTAAGTGTGAAGGATTGTAGTTCTATTGTGGACGATAAAGCAGACAACATAAAGGATTGGTTGTAACTTTACTCTCTTCATCATTAATACAAAAGTATTCCCCTTTCCTGTATTTAATGTGTGTTAATATTGGTTAAATGTCGTTAGACTCCTTGATCACTAACATAGATGATTGATTTGTCATGATGCTCTCACTTTGCACTTTTGTCTTTTGATTTCTATTGTAGGTACTGAAGATTGCAAGGCAAATTTTTGGAACAAAGACAAAGGGACTTAATCCTGAGGTATGATTTTGGTTTCATGTTTATCAAATTGAATAACTAGGGAAAGGTTATATTGTTGTGCTCTTTTGTTCTACACTTGTGTCTTACAGGGTAGAGGAACAAGCAGTGCCCGCACCGATTGCAAAATTCCTTGAAACAAGTGGTATTTATTTATTTGAAATAATTTATAATTTCCTTAATAAGTACTCTGAGTTGCTAGATAAAAACATTATAAATTTTTTGATCCCTCAACTACCATGGATATTCCACTGGATTAGTTAATCACAACAAATATTACAACTTAGTTCATTGTGTTAATTTAATTTCATAAAATACTAAATACAATGGAAATGAAAGAGAAACATCTAGATAAAATAAGTGCACAACACACACAATAACATAATATATACCTTGGGAAAACACACTATGGGGAAAAACATAGCCACAATTGAGGACCATGCCTTGCTCTTTATGTCAAATTCCAAATACAAGGGAAATGGTACTCTTTATGGAGTTATCAATGAATCTATGACCATAATGGCTACTACATTATCTCCTATCTCATATGTTATGCTATAATATCCACCCGCTAGTGTTGTTTCTCAACTATGGAAGGATACATTACATAAAAAGAATGGACCCCTTCTTCTTGTAGCGACACTATATTTAACAAAGCTCGATAATCTTATAGGGTTAATTTTAGGGTTTTTGCATGCCTCAAATCCCAATTAGGGTCAGTGTATTGGTCCTTATAGAATTTTCTTGAAGTTCCACATGTGACTCGATCAACATGTGTGAAAAATGGGATATAACATAGAATCAAGTTGGTACCATGGTGGTCAAAGGGATAGGTTAAATTGTGGGAGGCATAAATTTTGCATATGATTGTGGAAATCTTTGGACAATTGGAAAGGTATCGTATTGTAGAATAATATCATGTACCATGGAATTAGAGATAGGTTTTTTTACCCCAAAAAATTCCATTTAGACTCTCACACGAGCCCCAAAAGGAATATGTGACCACGATATTCATAAGATCTTGGGGTAATATTTCCCAAATTGGACCATTGAATACAAAATTTGCATAACCTCTTACTGAGCAAGACCTAGTTCTCGAAATCGTTGAATAAAAAAAGCTTTGAGCCATAGAACCCTATGGTCAGGGTTACCCTAGCTATATCTGGATAAAAGGAATCCAAAAAAGTTGAAGGTTCATTGATTTGAGTCATTGTTTTCATTTTATGTCAAGTCATAAGTTTCTTCCCAAACTCATTTGGGATTGTTGGTAAATTTGTCCCAAGCTATAAAACCTAATGGAGCAGTTTTTTTTAGTGTCATAAGTTGCTTCAAGTTTCTTTTGGAAACGACCATACGACCATGCTATATGCATGATCTCAAGATGGGATTTCCCAAATTGGACCATTGAATACAAAATTTGCATTGCCTCTTACTGAGAAAAACCTTAGTTGTCCAAATCGATTAATAAGAAAAAAATTGACCCATGGAACCTTAGGGTGTAAAGTACCGTTGTTATGTTTAGATATCAAGAATCCAAGAAAGTTAACATTTTTTCGATCCAAGCCATGGTTTTCATTTTATATTGAATTGCAGGGTGCTTCTAAAACTCATTCAGTAACGCTTGCAAAATTTGTTTTGGGGCATAAAACCTAATGGGGAAGCATTTTCAACTTCCATAAGTTGCTACAAGTTTTGTTTGGGATATGCCTAAGTGACCATGCTATTTACACGATGTCAAGTTAGAATTTTCCAAATTGCACCACTAGAAACAAAATTTGCATTGCTTCTTATTGAGAAAAACCCTAGCTCTCCAAAATGATGAATAAAAAGATATTTGAGTCATTGAACCATGAGGTAAGGGGTGCACTAGCTATACTTGGATGATAGGAATCAAATGGATTGAATTGTTTGTTAATTTGAGTCACAATTTTTATTTGATGTTAACTTGCAAGTTTGCTCCCAAACTCATTCTAGGACCCTTGGTAAATTTCTCCCAAGGTAAAAAAGCATAATGGAGTAGTGTTTTTTCATGTTGTAACTTGTTCTACAAGTTTGTTTGGGAAAGACCTATGTGACCATGTTATCCACATGCTCTTAGGGTAGGCTTTCCTAAATTGAAACACCAATACAGAAATTACATTGCCTCTTACTAAGAGGAACCATAGTTCTTTAAATCAATGAATAAAATAAGCATCGAGGCATGCAACCTTAGGGTGAGGGGTTCCCTAGTTGTATTTTTCTTCTACGAATCCAATGCTTCATTTATATGACTCATGGTTTTCATTTTAGGTCTACTTGTAATTTTAATCCCAAAATCATTCATGGACTGTTAACACCCAAAAATGGTTAACTACCTCATCTACCCCACTACATGGCTCATTTGTCCATTTGCCTACCATATTTCCCTGAAAATCCCACTAAAAAGCCTCCAAAAGGCCTAAAATGCCTCTAAAAGGCCGTAAAACCATCTAAAAAGCCTCCAAAAGGCCTAAAATGCCTCCAAAAGGCCAAAAAACCCCTTTTTCCTCCAAAAAATGTCCAAAATTCCTCTAAAATAGCAAAATCCCCAAAAGGGAAGAACAAATATAAAATAATGAGGAAAAGGAGGAAAAAACCCTAAACAAGCTGCCCTAAACCATATGGTTTCCAAAACCATGGGCCAGCACTCCACCACTAAAAAACTATAAATAAGTGGTGGAGACCCCTCATTTCAACATCCACAATCATAAGCATCCTGCCTTTGCCAAAATTATTCTTGAAAAC
>LPNX010300980.1:9410-20143 GCA_001517045.1 Pseudotsuga menziesii | reverse complement strand
TTCACTGGCTCAGCTGCCAAATGGTATATCGAGCAACCTCACAGAACCCACACCACCTTTACGTCCCTGGCCTCGACCTTCCTCCAGTTTTTCCAGTTGCGTGTTCGCTATGACGCAGGCATCGAAATCCTTCTCTCATGCAGACAGAACACGGCTACCCACATCACCGACCACATCCATGAATGGCGGCGACGCCGTAGCCTATGCAAAATCAAGCTAGATGACCGGATCTTCCTAGATTGGTTCCTTAAGTCCCTCCTTCCGCTCATTGCTAAGGATGTGGCAGCCGAAAGACCCCAGTTGGAGGAAGAGGCTATCCTTAAGGCCCAGCAGTTTGATCTCATTTACGCTCAGTCGGGTTATCTTTACACCATCATACCAGATGCCCCTTGAGGTGATCACCCACATCACAATGCACCGGGGGCATCCCACGCTGCCGATGGCATCATTGGCTGCCTCTCTTCACAGCCTCAGCCCTTTTCCATAACCCGTCCTACTCCTGGACCTGAACTTTCGCGGGCTACATCACAGTCCGGAGCGACCAACTCATATGCTCACATGCCCCATCAACACCATACCCATGGACCTTCCTGTCCACCTCAGTGTTTCGGAAATATGACTCCCACTCACCCCTCCCCGGTCGCACCTCAGCCATACTATCACCAGCAGGCTGCACGAGCTCTTGCGCCGCCACAATCCCAACCTCATTATTATCCGCCACAGTCCACCCCTGCGGCAAACCCACAACCCGTTCCACAGCACTATCCACAACACCCTCAAGTAGCTGCGCCAGCGCAGCCTCCACCCCCATACTATCCACCGCAGCCTGCTCCCGCACCTGCGCAAACTCAAAATCCACCTACTACCCAAGGGCAGGTTTACGCCCAAGAAAACCCACCGCAAAACCAGAATAACCAACGCAACCAAGGCCAACAAAACCGCGGCAGGGGCCGAAATCGTGGGAACAACCAGCAGACTGAGCAAGCTGGCCAACACCCTAATCCCCCTGCTAATGATAACGCAGCCCCCACCAACCAAAACCCCAATCGCCCGCCCAAGCAGGCTAAAAACCCCAACCTGCGAACCAACTTCCCTTGTTCTGTTTGCGGGGTCTATGGCCACTACACACACTTTTGTCCACATATGGAGCGATTTCAACAAATTTTGGCTGTTGATAAGCTACGCTAAGGACAGGCGGCTCCTCAAGCACAGCCCAATCCCCCACAACCTCAGCAGCCACCTTTGGTCCTACAGAACCCCTTACCCAACCAAGCCTTAGTGAACACTGAACCATTGGATCCCCCTCAAGCTACTACGCCTATCCAACAAATCACTTATGCCACTCCTGATCAACCCACGTCTGACTCAGGTACCCACCATCTGTTGATGATGTCCTCCGATGAGGTCAACCTCCAGACCCGGCGGAACCAATATGGCTCCACCCCGGAAGCACCACCCGCCAATAACCCCACTAATGCTCATCCCACCGATCAGTCGTTACGTATACCTCCACCTCCACTAGACGGAGCTCCCAAAGCACCCCGTTTCCCACTTCGCCGTATCAATAACAACCCCAATGCGTGGGCTGTGTCAAACTACAACATCGTAGACGACTTAGCCCAATCTCCCGCAGCCATGTCTGCGTTAGAAGTCTTAAGAAATTGCCCTTCGCAGCGTAAGACTTTACTCTTGGCCATTGGGGCTATCGATCCACATGATTCGCAGTTAATGGCATATGATTTGGACCAATCCGAACCCCGCCTTCCCTCCAACTTATCATTCCAAGTTACTGTCTCCATACAAAATTTTGTAGTCCATCGCTGCATTATTGATGAAGGTGCCTCTACATGTGTCATGCCCATCTCCATCTGGCAGAAAATGGGATCCCCCCCTCTCCAACCGTCCTCCACTGCGTTGCGAGCCTACGACGGCCGTTCAGCTCAACCACAAGGCCTGTTAACCAATGTCCCCGTCCAGCTGGCTGGTAAAATGGTCCTGATAAACATCGAGGTTATCAATGCCCAGCTTGACTACAAACTTCTCCTTAGCCGCAGCTACATGTATGCTATGCGGGCAGTTGCGTCTACCGTTTTTCGCATCATGATGTTCCCTCATGAGGGACGCGTGGTCAAAGTTGACCAACTCACGTACTACGATCCCAAGGCCGCCGCGACACCCGAAAATGTTCTCCCCATGATTGAACACACTATCTCGGGTGACCCCAATACAGCTGTTTCTTCTATAGGGCCCATGCTCCCCATAGTTGAACAACTTATTCCGGATGCCACCACCTCCTTGGTTTCTTCTGTAGGTCCCGGAATTTACTGAGACATACCGATGACCTCCACTTTTCCATCACTCCCACCACCGTCATCTACTACTGAAGTGGCTGACCTATTGACTGTGTCCCACCACACAAGAACCCCTAGTAATCAACCACCGTTGCTGCCTCAACCCCCTTTGGTACCTAGCCACATTGGTGCCACACCCATACATACCATACCTTTCCTCTTCCCTCCCTCAGGAGTGGTTAGCACCCCAGTCATGGCTACCCTTAGCCTCCCGGGTTTAACCTTAGGATTACCCGTTTGGTATCTTTTGCCTCCAGTTCGCCCGCCGACACCAGATGTCGTCCTGCAACCAGTACAACCCATAGCCACTACTAGTCGACCACCTCCCGGTGTCGCTACCCCGTCAACCCCCGCGAAACCACCTCCCGGTGTCGCTACCCCGTCAACCCCCACGAAACCATCCCCTATTTTTACCAAACCCACGGGGGGCAGAGGCCCCCAACCTTACACTGTTGTCCCACCTCCTAAGACAGTCCCAAACCCACCTGTATTTCGTGCCCCTCCCAAATGTGCGCTCTGCGATGAGTTGGGGCATGCGACTCACCTATGTCCTCATTTACCAGCATTAAAGGAATACATGAAAACGCTCGACGATGACCCCACCATCCCGGTGGTCCATCTCGAGCCAACCCCTACGCCTCGCGACAAGTCCCTACGCACCAACCACCCATGCGCCTTATGTGATATTTACGGGCATTACTCCCATCACTGTCCCAATCTCCCCGAGTACCGACTAGCTCTCTTTGAGATGAACAATCCGGAGTTGGAGACGGCAGACCTCACCATTGACGAGATCCTCCCCTCAGACCTAGATCCTGAGACAACCCAACTCCCCATTGTGGAGATCCACCCCCCGGAATCTTCTGCTTCAGAAGAGTTCGAGACCATTTATATGTTTTCTTCCGTCACCACCCCCTCGGCAACCGATCTGACAACCCAAACATTCTACAGTGATGAAGAAATTCTTGAGGCTCTCACCGCCCCAGATTATCCCTGGGATGACATGCATCATCGTTCATACTTTCTCCCAGATGAACCACCTTCTACCACTGCTCCCCAATTCGCAGTGGAATCCAAAGACTTCCTTCCCCCGAAGGTCGACTGGTTCAAGGACCCTATTCCTGCTCCTGACGCCTTCGAAGAGGGTAACATGGCCAACATCTCACCTGTTATCCAAATCGATCTTGCTGCCCCCGGGAGCACCCCCGAACTCATCGCTTTAGGAGAATATTGCACTGAGCAGGAGGTTGACGAGTACAAAGCACTCTTCAAAGAATTACGTGATGTCTTTTCCTGGTCCTATACCGAAATGCCTGGCCTTGACCCTGCCATTATAGAACACCACATCGACACATGGCCTGATATTACCCCCGTTCGTCAGAAACAGCGTCCCATACACCCCTCCAAACTCCCAGCTGTCAAAACAGAGATCGAGAAACTTCGCACAGCAGGATTCATTTATCCTATTGCTTATACCACATGGGTTTCAAACCCTGTTCCTGTCAACAAGAAACAAGGCACCCTTAGAGTATGCACTGACTTCCGAGATCTAAACCGCGCCTGTCCCAAAGACAATTTCCCTACGCCATTCATTAACCAGCTCGTTGATGCGTGTGCGGGGCATGAAGTCCTCTCCTTCATGGACGGTTTTTCCGGATATAATCAGATCCAAATCCATAAGGAAGACCAATACAAGACCGCTTTTACCACCCCATGGGGCACTTTTGCCTATCGTGTTATGCCTTTCGGTCTCAAAAATGCTGGCACAAAATTTCAGTGGGCCATGACCTATTGCTTTCATGATTTGGTCCACATCCTGCTCGTATACCTCGATGACCTTACAGCTCGTTCCCGAAGACGATCAGACCACCTAAATGACCTTCGGCAAGTTTTTCTGCGTTGTCGCAAATATCAAATCCGCTTGAACCCACACAAGTGTGTTTTTTGCATTCCGGCAAGCCGATTGTTGGGTTTCATTGTCTCCCACAAAGGAATTACTGTTGATCCACTGAAAGTCCAAGCCATCTTAGACCTTCCCTCTCCCCGAAGACTCAAGCAGCTCCAAAGTCTGCAAGGGCGATCTAATTTCCTTCGACGCTTCATTCCCGATTATGCCACAACCGTTCATGGTTTCTTGCGCCTACTCCGTACCCGAGTACCCTTTGTCTGGGACGAGCAAGCAGAAGCTGCATTTAATGCCCTCAAGAAATCTCTAACACAAGCCCCCTTGATTTCCCCTCTGGATTTCTCTCAAGATTTCATCCTCTACATCTCAGCATCGGAATATGCTGTGTCAGGAGTCTTGGTCCAAGAAGACGCCTCACGACAAGAACATGTCATTTACTAAGTTAGCCAGACCTTGTCCGACCCACCCCTACGCTATCCACATGAGGAGAGACTAGCCCTAGTAGTGGTCTTTTCCATCCAAAGGTTGCGACACTACATTTTACTTAGTCATACCACAGTCGTCGCCGACTCTAACCCCATGGTCTATCTCTTAAACCGGCGGCTCCTGCAAGGTCGCGTGGCCAAATGGGTCATTATCCTCCAAGAATATGACCTTACTTTTCGAACACCCAAGAGCACCAAAGCCCTTGCGCTTTCCCAGCTCATGACGGATCTCCCTTCCTTTATCCCAGCCCCACCTATCTCCGAAGAGTTACCCGATAATTACTTGTTTACCATCTCGTCCGATGATCCGTGGTACGACAATATCTTGTTATACCTGCGCACGCAGAAGTTTCAACCCACAGTCACTCGGAACGAACGTCGTCGTATCCATCACCATGCCTCTCGCTACCTCCTCATTGGAGATGTCCTTTACCGGCGCGGAATCGATACAATTCTTCGTCGTTGTCTTACACATACGGAAGCTGAACAAGTCCTTAATGATTGTCATAGCGGTGCCTGCGGCGGCCATTTATCAGGGATGGGCACTGCCCAAAAGGTCGTCCGCGCCGGATATTTCTGGCCCACACTCTTCACCGACTGCATCAACGTGGTCAAACATTGCCATAACAGCCAACTTTTCGCCCCCAAAGCTCGGACGCCACCTGCTCCATTACACCCAGTAGTCACTGTTGGTCCCTTTTGTAAGTGGGCCATCGACTTCATGGAGTGTAGACCCATGTCAGCGAACGGCCATAAGTACATCATTGTCGCCATCGATTATTTCACCAAATGGGCGGAAGCCATGCCCACCTTCAATTGTAAGGCTGACACTGCTGCCCGTTTCTTCTTCAACCATGTCATCACTAGATTCAGAGTCCCTAAACAATTGGTATCTGACCATGGATCACATTTTGAAGATTGTGTGTGGCGCGAGTTATCCACCCTCCTCAATTTCGAACACCAATTTTCCTCGGCTTACTACCCCCAAGGGAACGGTCAAGTAGAAGCAGTTAACAAAATCCTGAAAACCATACTCCAACGCATAGTTGATCGGCATAAGTCCAATTGGCACCATATGCTATTTCCTGCTTTATGGGCTTACCGTACATCCACCAAGACCGCCACTGGTTTTACCCCATTTCATTTAGTTCACGGTGTAGAGTCTGTCCTCCCCATTGAGTGTCAGATACCTGCCTTACACATCGCTGTTGAGCTTCTCCCGGACACCCCCCCCCTTGAACAACGTCTGCTATCCCTCGAACAAGCTGATGAGGATCGTCGTGCTACTCTCCAGAATATCGAAGCTGCCAAAACATGCTCCAAAGCCCATTATGACAAACATGTCCACCCTCGAACTTTCCACAAAGGGGACCTCGTCCTCGCCTATGACCAAGCCAACGACAAAAAAGGTAAAGGAAAAGTCAAGTCCATGTGGCAAGGCCCTTACATTGTGCAAACTTTCCTCGGCAAGGGGGCATACATTTTAGCAGACTTTGAAGGACGACCCTTCTCCAACCCCCGGAATGGGTTGTATCTGAAACGTTTCTACCCATAACCGAAGCTACGACCTCATTGGTCCGCATTTGCACAATTTGCTCTCTTTTTTTTTTTCACCGTTTTTGCCCACAATCTCACATTTATTGCATTTTTGCATGCCCACAGATGGATCCTCTTTCACCTTGTTACATCGGCTTTGCTGATGGTGCCAGCCGCTGGTCTCCCAACCTAGCTTCCGCAGCATGGGTCTTATACTCCCCTTCCAACGAGCGCATCCACCTCGATGGAATATGTATCGGCGCTGCCACCAATAACCAGGAGGAGTATGATGCTGTGACCGGTCTCCTAACTGCTGCCCTCCAGATGGGCATACGTCACCTTCATGTGTTCTTGGACTCCCAGCTTCTTGTTTTCCAGCTCAACAACTGCTACCAGGTGCGTGATCCCTGCCTATTTAGAAAATTCCTGCATACAAAACAACTTAGCCGACAGTTTGAATCCATCACATTCACACATGTCCCAAGAGCCTACAATAGTGTCGCAGACCAAATGGCGAACAATATCCTAGACTGGCATATCAATCACACTATTTAACACCTCCATCATGCATCATTACCCCATAGCATATCATCCAAATATACAAAAAACCAAACAGACTGCATTGCATCAACAATTGCGTACATAAAACATAAAACCATAAAAATGACATTTGCATCCATAGGGGCATCCATGTGCCTAGTCATACATACATCATATCATATCAACAAAGGGGCATCCACGTGCCCAACAGCCTAGACTACTTGCATCCACGTGCAGTATCAAACACATCATAAAGCGCATCCACGTGCGTACAAATGAGACAACATCATCAAACAATGTGCATCCACGTGCATATATATATATACAAGTCAAAAAATACATGTTCAGAACTATACATGTTCTGAGTACCCCAGTGCTCAGCTATACAAAAAAAATCTGTATGTACATCCCTCAAAACTCATAAAATACAAGCCGCAGCTACAAAAATCAAGGAGAGACCCCTGCTCTCCCTAGTGGGAATCATACCCCGAATCACTCTCCGTGTCAGCCGCCTCTGACTCCTCCTCCTACTCCTCCTCCGATGAGTCCTCAGCTCGCCTAAGCCTCGGTACCCGTGTTCGTGCCCTCTCCGCCAGGAGAGCCACCCGGAACGCTATCCCTCTGAAGTCCCGAGGCGCTTGCCTACAATCCCGAATCGTATCTCGAGGAAGGTCCTCCCACCCCACCTCGCTCACTCCCGCCAACAGCCGCTCCAACAACGCCCGTACAGACTCTAGCGCCCCATCCGCGTCTCGTCGATGAACAGGACCTCGCCCGAGCACAGCCGGCACCGCCACAACCCCTCTACGGGGCACATGATCTCGCGGTGGCCTCGGACCCACATCTGCAAACACCGAGTTGTCAGTCACCATATATATCATATATAACATAAAAAATGGACCCAACAATTAACATCATACATACCTTCTGGACCCCATGCCTGCCCAGGTGGTCGTGGCGCATCTGGATCCCCTGTGTAGTCCATGCCTCTGTAGGGGTAGTCCTCCAACACCAGCGGTAACTGCAGCCACTGCATATATAGCTCCTGAGTGAAATACCGCCCCACGTCCCTGCCGCCCCGGCGACGCATCATCTCTCCCCACCGGATCATCGGGGCTCCCTCGGGCCTCCCTCTCTGACCGGCACCCGCGGCCGCAGAGTAGGAACCCTCTCCATGAAGAAGGCCACTAGAAACGAACCAAAGCAGAATCCCTTGCCAGCTTCCTTCGCTGCGGTCAGCTGTCGCTGCACGCAGGTCAGGAACATCTGGCCCCAAGCATAGTATGTCCCAGCCAACACTCGCTCAACAATCTGCATCTGACCCCCCGACACCTTCTCAGGTGCCTAGGATCCCAAGATCCGTACGACACAAGCTGCCATCGCCTGTACCACTGACTCCCGTAAATCCTGAATCCGGAGTGCATTCCTATGCACCCTCGCGTCTACCCTGCAAAAGCGCGCTGCCAAGTCATCTATGTCGAGATCCGCCGAGACCCACGGCTGTGTATCCGTTACCCTCCCCAGGCAGGGTAACCCCGTCAAGAAGTAAACATCGACCAGGGTGAGGTCCACCCTCTCTCCCTGTACCCGAAACGCCTGCGTCTCGGGCTCCCAGAAATCAATCAAGCGGTTCAGCAGTAAACCTGCTGACCGTATCATCGGAATCTCCGTGAACTTTAGAAGTCCGAAGAGCGCCAACATAGACCGCACCCGACGGTCCTCTCTAATCGCAGTCACGAGATCCTCCGGCATCTCTCTCTCACGCCATATCACCCGTGGCATCCTGCAAATCAAACAAAGAAGTCTCATTAGGCTCATAACCAAATAACAGACCTGCCCCACCCATCCATAACCCAGAACAGCTGCGGTCCAGACCGCGGCTGTCAAGTCCGACAGTCGTAGTCCAGACCGCGGCTGTCAAGCCCGACAGTCGCGGTCCACACCGCGGCTGTCAAACCCGACAGTCGCGGTCCACACCGCGGCTTTCAAGCCCGACAGTCGCGGTCCAGACTGTGACTGTCTAGCCCAATAGTCGCAGTCCCGACCGCGGCTGTCCATCCCAACAATTGCTGTCCAGACCGCAGCTATCCAGCCCAACAGTCGCGGTCCAGACCGCGGCTGTCCAGCCCAACAGTCGCGGTCTAGACCGCAGCTGTCCAGCCTAACAGTCGCGGTCCAGACCGCAGCTGTCCAGCCTGACAGTCGCGACCTCTGACCGTGGCTGTCCAGGTCAAACCCGCGGTCGGAGACCGCGATTTCGACCGATGAACCCGCAGTCCACACGTATCGACTGTACAACAAAGCCCCCTGGGCCCGATCCAACCCCCCAACCCAAAAAATCACAACAGGTGTCGGTTTAACAGAATACCTGGCTCTCCCGAATCTCGAATCCGTCGGTCAGATCGTCCAGAAATCACCCGTAAGCTCTAGTTCACTCCGATCACCAATCAATCTCGAAGAGTACAAATGACGTGTCACATGGGACCCACTTACTATTTATAGTCCGTTGACCTTTTCTTGTTTTGGCCATTCTGAACCCATCCGGAATCCGTTTTGCGAACCGTTTCCACCATTGGAACCAGCACGACTAGCTCATCCTAATGGTCACCTCGTTGCATCTTTTTTACTACATTAGTTTTTGCCCATTTTTTAGACATCAATAGTCGTCTCGATTAGCATGCCCCATCGGCCGCCGTCTGATTGTTCCACACTTTTTACATGAGCCATTCACTCCTGTCATACTGCAAAGGTTTCATTCTTGTGCCACCATTCAACCACCCTGCAAGGAGGCCCACCAGTGTTCCCCCCCGCCATCAGTTCTGATCATCATCAATGTCCCCTAATTGAACACTTCCTCCTTGCCTGACCATTCCAAATACAAAGTCTTCTTATTTGCTTTCAGACTCCTTAAAATTGAAAGCAATCACGAGCATGAACTGTCATGGGCTCGCAAAATCCACATGACAGTGCCATTTCCATCAAATTCAGAGTCTTCTTATTTGCTTTCAGACTCCTTAAAATTGAAAGCAACCACGAGCATGAACTGTCATGGGCTCGCAAAATCCACATGACAGTGCCATTTCCATCAAATTCAGAGTCTTCTTATTTGCTTTCAGACTCCTTAAAATTGAAAGCAACCACGAGCATGAACTGTCATGGGCTCGCAAAATCCACATGACAGTACCATTTCATCACTACAGAGCCTTCTTATTTGCTTTCAGACTCAGTAAATATGAAAGCAACCACGAGCATGCACTGTCATGGGCTCGGAAAATCCACACGACAGTAGCCTTTTTCTATACCCACACTTCTCCTCGTTCCATAACCCATGAAGAAGTCCCCCCCCGCCTCTTGGCGCTATGATCAATCCTCTCGGCAGCACCTCCAATCAGGTCTCCTTTGTTCAGAGTATTCTGCAGTCTCCTACCATGTTACCACAGCTTGAGTCTCCCTCAGCCCAGTGAACTGCCCAGATCCCTTACAGCTATGATCCCTTTACCACCAATCAGTTTCATGTGCTGCCCGATCACCCCCGCCATCATACTCTGAACAAAGGAAGTTTGAGTCCACCCACTCTACTTGCCCAGTTAGTCCCACCAGTTTATCACTCTTACCATCAGTACTATCACAGTTCGGTTTTGCACCTCGTGCTCCTGTCAAGGAAACATCATTGCCTTGATAGTTGCAGGTCTCCCTCTGTCGACGACAACTCCTCTATTCCAGAGGATAGACCTAGAGGTCCCTGCGCCTTGGACCCATCACCATTTGTGGTGAGTGCGTATGGACCATTTTGAAAGGAGTCATCATTGCCTCTCCGAATGGTTGTTTCTCACATGCTCGACTTCAGTACCTTATTCGCATCGTTGAGAATCGCGCAGGATATATATTCTTTTCATTTTGTGTCAAAGACCCCGG
>LPNX010300972.1:54552-82954 GCA_001517045.1 Pseudotsuga menziesii | reverse complement strand
AAAAGAGCAACGCCAAAAAAAAACCCTTAGGAATTTCGCACTTCTTAACCAAGAGATAAGTGTGAGACTCAGTGTGTGAGATAATGAACCTAGCCATACATCTGTTTATATGAAAAATGAACCTAGTCTTTCCATTTTAATGTGTGTGGGATAATGTCTTAAGCATCGCTTTCCATTTTAAATAATTAACCAATTACGGCAAATTATTAAATGATTGAGCAATTTAAGCGTCGTCGCTTAAGCGATGCTTAAGACATTATTAAATGAATGAGCAATTTAAGCGTTGTTGCTTAAGCGACGCTTAGGAGGATATCCGTCGCTTAAGCGACGCTTTCAAGCCTAGCTGTCGCTTAAGCGACGCTTATCACCACCATCTCAAAAAAAAAAATTATCTTTCAGATTTTTTGCACTATTAAAAGAAAAAATCCACGCGCCGTCGAAAAAAACCGTCGTATTTTGGATCGAAATATAGTAGTGCCTCTACAACACCTAGACAGCCCCACATTAATCTTACCCCTCCCACTCCTAAAATATTAACACACCTTTTACTCTCTCTCTCACACACACACATCCACAGGTCACCCCATCCCAGTAAGGACCCCCCCCCCTCAACTCTCTCTTTGTCTCTCTCTCTCTCACACACACACATCCCTATGTCTCCCCTTACCACTAAGGACCCCCTCCATTTTGCACGTTTTATTAAAGCAAAATAGGAGCGTGTTTTATTGAAGCAAAACAGGAGTGCGTTTTATTGAACCAAAGCAGGAGCGTGTTTTTGCAAGGTAAAACAAGGGCATGTTTTTGTGTACTATCATAATTGGCATGCATGTTGTCATCCTTGGGACTAGGCTTGGCAAGGTCAGGATTGCTTGAGATGATTTCTATTTTATGGATCACGACTGATTGACTTCATTCTACCATTGCATCTAAAAGGTCCCTTAACTTTGTGCACTCACACTAAACCTTGTGCAAATTAGATTGACTTCCATATGCTAGATGGAGTTCCAATATCACATGGACTACACATTACCATGCCATTAAGTTCAATTATCACATGACCTATTTTTAATTTTTTATTAATTTTTTTCCAACTACCATAAAGTGTAGTTATACAATATATTTTCAATTTCTTATAATTGTTAATTATGAATTTTGAATGATTCGTAATGAATCAATTTGGATAGTACACTTGTCCCATTCTCGTCCATAGATTAAAAAGCATAGGTCGTAGTCCACCTCAAAATTTTAAAACATAATGCCGCTGTAAAAATAACATAAATTAAAACATTATAAAAACAATTTACATACAAATATTAAATCATGAACCATCCAATATTAAATCAAGTACAAGCCGAATATTGTCAAAAACAAATTTGAAAACTACATGTAATGCACCGACATCTTAATAAATAAGATTAGCAAATTAACATTATAGAATCATCATGTTACATTGTAGTAGAGTAAGATTTTTTTTCAACTACCCTAAAGTGCACATCATGTTACAAAGTAGTAAAGTAAGATTATTTTTCAACTACCATAATTTGCATTTACCATAAAGTGTATTTTATCATATAAGCTATTTTTATTTTTTTATAATTGTTAACTAAAACATTACAAAAAATATACATCCAAATATTAAATGTGAATGTGGAACCATCCAATAATAAATGAAGTATAATCAAAATAATGTAAAAAAATTGTAAACTACATGTCATGCATCAACATTGTAATAAATAAAAATTAAGAAAAACACATTATAGAAACATTATGTTACATTGTTAAGTAGATGAGCTTATATATCTTAGAATTTTGGGGTAAGTTACCATCCATGTTTTTTCATCTATGAACTAAAATGAGCCAAGTGTACTCTCCAGATGAGTCACCCAAAATTTATAATTAACATTTAAAAATAAATAAAAAATAATTTAGTTAACATCTGTTAGAAAAATTATAATTTATAATTAACATTTAAAAATAAATAAAAAATAATTTAGTTAACATCTGTTGGAAAAATTAAATTTCAACTCGAACGGTTCCGCTTTCCCTGATCGCCAGATTTGCTTAATTCACCACAAAGGTAACCCTGGACAGTTACACAAGGAACCCAAAACATTTGGCAAGTCTTCCTGGTGGTTGAAACACTCTGTATTCTTTTGGATGCCGTGCATAGTTATGTTGAAACCAAGGAAATATTCTATGGGTCTCTATGGGAGGATGCTATTTGGCAGTTGAATGAACATCCTGCCATTCAAAATTATTTTGCACCGCCACATCCGGAAGAATTTGGAATTAATGGAACCGAGTTTCATGACATTTGGAACTAAAATCAGACGTGTACGGTTCAACGAGAAACTTCCAGAGCCGCAAGCTATTTCCTTTGAACTTTCATAGGTTTGAAGCTGTTTGTAAGATTTTACTCAAAATTGTACCTTAAAACAAGAAGACTTGGTTTTTCTTACGTTGATTGTAATGATTCTTAAAGTTTACTGGGTTACTATAAAAAACAACAGAGGCTTTAATATTCCAATTATAAAATATTGGTCGTTAGATGTTTTTCGTAATTATGTTCATTACTTGACTAGTTCGACATGGGCATTGTTATCCTATTTGAAAGGTGCATCTCTATTAGAGATTCTACACATCCCATATGACTCAGCAACTTCATATGGGATGCCGATATAAGCTAGTTAGACAGATCAATCTTCTAATTTTTTTTTGTTAACTATTTAGACATAAATCCATCATCCAACTTAATTTTTGTTGTTCGAGTCACCTTACTAATTTTGCTAATTTTAAGATGTTAGATAGAAGGAGAACTAGCAACATAAAGAATAACAAAGCAAAAATATTTTGCATAGAGGAAAAAATATATTAAAATAAAGTAAAGCCTTTCTATTATGTCTCATCGGTTAAATTTTTTTTTTTAAAACAGAGCTTAGAGGAGAAGCTCCCAGATTACGCAGAAGTCAGAAGAGTCTAGATACATAGAGGAAGAATGTAAAGAAGATAGAAGCAAGAAGAATGAAGAATAAAATGCGATGGTTGAAGATGATGGATTACACTGGGAGGAAAGATTAACGAAGACAACTGAAAGCCACGTCACCAACACCCCCCCTTAATCTTCACTGCCATACATGTATGCCATTCCAATTCCTTATTATTGGAGATGCTCAAACACATTTTTCGCAAGTGGTTTTGTGAAAATTCCTTCTGGTTGTTGTTAGGACCTGTAAAACTCAAGATATATGTCACTATTATTCACCAATTCTCGAATAAAATGATATCTTGAATTAATATGCTTGTTCATGAAATACATGATTTAGATAAATCAATTTAAGAGTTATTATCAAAATAGATTTTTGTAGGTTCTTCTTGTGGATGCCTCAAATATGAAAGTACTATTCCCATCCATACCGCTTGGCAAGCTTTGATGTGGCTACAATGTATTTTGCTTCAGCTTATGAAAGTGTCACAATTGGTTGTTTTTTTTATGCCTAAGAGATAGAACCCGATCCTAGGTGAAAGATATACCTTGAAGTATGTTTTATATCATCCATGCTACCTCCCCGGTCACTATCCGTGTATCCAATCAGTTTGTTCACATCTGAAGATGTATACAAAATCCCAAAGCTTTGTGTTCCATCCATATACCTTAAAACACTTTTTTCGTCTTTCCAATGTGATTCCTTTGGTTTATCCATGAATCTAGAAATGAGACTAACCTCATACATGATATCTGGTCTTGTGGTGATTAGATACATAAGGATGCCAACAAATCGTTTGAATAAAGTTGCGTCAACACTAGGACTTTTATCATGCTTGCTAAGCTTTAAGTCCATTGCAATGAGTATAGGAGTTGGATTTACATTTTCCATCTTAAATCTCTTCAACAAATCATTAGCACACTTGCTTTGACATATAAAAATACCTTGATCATTTTGACTTACCTCTATACCAAGAAAATATCTCATGAGTCCCAAGTTGGTCATATCAAATTCTCTTTCCATGGTTTTCTTTAAGGAGTCAATTGACATGTTATATGTGAATATCAAATCATCTACATACAAGAACACTATCAAGATTTTTCTACCATCATTCACTTTGACATACAAAGTTGGTTCATTGCCACCTTGCTTATAAATCCATTGTTCACAAATAAGAATCTATCATGCTATACCAAGCTCTAGGAGCTTGTTTAAGACCATATAATTCCTTTTTCAGTTTGTATACCTTATGTTCTTTTCCCAAACCTTCACAATCGAGTGTTTTTTTTATGTACACCTCTTCTTCCAAGATGCCATTCAAGAATCCCGATTTAATTTCCATTTGGTAAACATTACAATTATTTTGAGAAGATGCAGATAAGACGATTCTAATGGTATCCAATCTTGCCACAAGTGTGAATATTTCATTGTAGTCTATGCTTAGTTGTTGTGTGAAGCCTTTATCAACAAGTATTTCCTTGTATTTCTCTACTTTTCCATCATCATTATACTTTGTCTTGTAAATCCACCTAACTCCAATCACATCCTTGTCTTTAGAAAGCTCTACTAGATCCTAAGTTTGGTTATTTTCTATTGACTAAATTTCTTCATCCATGGTTGCAATCCAATTTCCATCTTTAATGGAATCCTCCAAATAAATTCGACCAACTTATGCTAAGAATGCAAAATTAGAGCATAGATCAACATTTTCGGCCTCTTGTATTTCATCATAAATGTCTCATAGACTACATGTCTTCTTTGGAGTGTTTATTGACCTTGATCTTAGTGATGAAACTATTGGGTTAGAGGACTCACTACTGTTATTACTTGTTGAAGTAGTTGTATTTGGAGTGGTAGGTGCCATAGAAGGTGTTGTAGGAACATTTTCTTGTGTAGTAGGATTCACAACTTGAGTTTCATTCTCTTGATTATCTTGTGGAACACTAGCTGGAATTGTACTTTTGTTTTTCTCTATGTTGGTATCCCATGCTTCTTCTTCAACAAACATAACCACATGGCTTATTATCACCTTCTTTGTGTTAGGATTATTAATCCTCCGTTGTCCAATTTGGTCATATGTCTAAATTAGGAGTCATGTCTAAATCAGGAGTCCATCCAGTCTACTTTTAGTCACTAGAACCATTGGGTCCACTTGGCCTAATTGGGGCACATGTTCCATTTACTAAGGGGAACAATAATTGAGGCTTATTGCCACTGATTGCACTTGCATGCATCAGTTTAGGAGCCTCCTAGATCAGTCCCTACAATTTAGGAGCCACTGGGAGTGTCGATACCAACCTTCATTAGTTGAGTTCATTTAGTGACTAGTCAAGTTGAGTTAGGAGTGAGTTACATTCAGTTCTAGTCCTCTACATTTAGTTATAGTCCTCTACATTCAGTTAGCACTAGGTTTGCATGGCTGCATGTAAGAGAGGCGCATTTCTCACCTACCACAGTCAGTTAGCCTCAATTAACACTGAATTAGACACTTGAGTTTTGTTTTAGAACTCCGATGAACTCCGATAATGGTTTAGAGTAGGTCAGTTAACTATTGAGTCCTCCGATAATGATATAGACAAGGTCTTAGTTACCTTCAGTCAAGTAGAGTCTAATCAATTCAAATTTCCTCATGTGGATTTGAATTGCATGTGGCTATTTAGCCATTGTATTACATTGTAATTTATCATCTAATTACTTTTATATTAATGAAAGCATTTATAGTTGCAAGACATTTTTGCACTGTTTCATTCTTCAATTACTGAGTAAATTGTGTGATCTATCATGTGAGTTGTGTGTTTGTCCATAGATCTATGTGCTCAATTTAATATGGTATCAGAGCATCGACGGACAAGGCACTTCTCCTCCTCAGATCTCCAGCTGGATCATTTTTTTTGAGAAAATTGCTCCATTCCTAATCTACACAAGAAGCAGAAGGTTTACCACTTAATACTGCAAGTTAAGGAATTGTTGATCAAGCTTGCTTGATCAATTATGCTGGGTGTGATGAAAACCTGAAATGTGCATGTAGTCGACCTTATTTTGTATGTTTGATTGTGTGATTTATAGTTTATAAACTCTTCTAACTGTATTCGCTACACGTAGCTCTTTCTCCTCACTACATTCGCTACAACAGCTCAGCCCTCTTTACTGCATTCAAAATGGCCCATCCAATAGAGATTCTCACTTCCTTCAACTACCACCAGTGGAAGGAAGACATGGAGGGACTGCTTCACACCAAGAAGCTCTTCAGACTCACAGAAGGGACAAAGGCAGAGCCAATTCTTAATCATGACAAAGAAAAGTACTTTAACAGGCTTGATGAAGCTTTTGAATACTTGTCCCTCTCAATCTCTCGAGATCTTCGCTTCCATATCAAAGGATTGAAGACTCCCAAGGATATTTGGGACAAGCTTGCTTCCTTATTTGATAAGTAGGATGAGATGAGGGACCATCACCTAGAAAATGAGTTGATATTTCTTAATCCATTTGACTTTGAAACAATGAATTAATTTTTCACAAAATTCAAGAACTTGATATACCAGTTGAAGCAATGCAAGGTGGAGAAGGAGGATGATCAGCTCATCCTTTCCATTCTCTCAAAACTAAGTGTAGACTAATCAGTCTTTGTATCAACCTTTCAAACAGTGAAGCTCACCACTCCAAATT
The DNA here is from genome assembly GCA_001517045.1 of Pseudotsuga menziesii. NCBI lineage: Eukaryota > Viridiplantae > Streptophyta > Pinopsida > Pinales > Pinaceae > Pseudotsuga > Pseudotsuga menziesii. Next base: position 76,304 of record LPNX010300972.1, on the reverse strand, counting down.
GGAAGATTCCCACTCTTGATGCTTTCATCTAATCTCTCTCTTATGAGAATGACACGTTGATTCAAATGGGGATCATTTGATCTCCCAAAGATCAAGCACTGGTTGCAAGAGGAGATAAGGTAGCGAATGAAAAAGGGAAGCAAAGAGATGAGTCTCCTCTGAAGAAAGAGCAGTCAAATGAGCCTTCAGGTTCAAAGAGAAGCAAGAAGAATGGAAAAGGGAAGATTCTTTGTTCCTACTATGGAAGGGGATTTCATCCAGATAGCTCCTACATGAGAAGACAAATTGATGAAATGACTCTTCTTCTGAAGAAACATAACATTTCTGCACTTGCTAGCACAAGGAAGGCTGACCAAACAAAAGAAATAGAAGACACTGAAGATTGCTTCGAAAGAGGTCATGCACTGAAGGCTAGATTCCCAACAACACATGTATTCCTCATTGATTATGGATCTTCCAATCATATGGTTGCATCGAGAGAATCATTCTCTTCTTTAAAGTCTTTTGATGTTCCTAGTATTCAGTTGGGAAATAACAGTAAAGTTCAAACCAAAGGGAAGGGATCTATCAATATTGAACATGGAAGGTTCAAAGATGTGCTCTATGTCCCCTCCCTAGCTTCAAATATGTTATTTGTGTACCATATGACTCATTCTAGCTCTCCAAAGCGAGTGATGTTTGGTCCTAACTCAATGGAGATCACATGTATCAGTATTGGGAACATCATAGCAAAGGGTGTTGCAAATCATGCCTCCAAGGCATATGAATTCTCACACTTCATGCCTTTTTCGGAACTAGTGCACTCTCAAAGGGAAGGTAAAAAAATTCAATCTCCTTCTCTTGCAGTTTCCACTAGTATTGCAGAATCAGTTGTATCAGTTCATGAGATTAAGATTCATTCAAATTCAGATTCATATTTAGTCCCTACTTCAAAGCAGGAAGCTAAGAAGATGACTGGCAATCCATTTGACATTCAGAAGACAAAGAAGCCTGCGCTATGCCATGCAATCTTATCTCCTTCAGAGAGATACAGCAAATTTCCTGTAAGATGTCACATGGCAAGGTTTGATCAGTCACACTGCCTTCAGGAGAATAGAGTAGATCATACACCTATTTAGCCAGAAAGAGGCAAAGGTTACATTCCTCCTTCCTTCCATCAACATTTTGGGACAAGAAGGAAAATTATACATGCCAGGCCCCAAAATACCTGTGCATAGAACACCATTCATGCGAGTTCACTACATCACAGAGATGAAGGCTACAACAACATATTTCCAAGTTTTTCAAAATTGAATCCAGATTCTATCCGCTTATATAGAGAGCGGGATTTTTTCCCATGTGGTTTTTTCCCTAGCTCCTTCAATTGAGTAGTTACTTTACTTTACTTGATGTAATGGGTAACCTATGGTCTCAGTTACCAGGGCCCACAAATTGTCCAAGTTAGCATTTAGGGGGGGTGTTAGGATTATTAATCCTCCCTTGTCCAATTTGGTCATATGTCTAAATTAGGAGTCATGTCTAAATCGGGATTCCATCCAGTCTATTTTTAGTCACTAGCACCATTGGGTCCACTTGGCCTAATTGGGGCACATGTTCCAGTTACGAAAGTGTGGGGAACACTAATTGAGGCCTACTACCACTGCTTTCACTTGCATGCATCAGTTTAGGAGCCTCCTATATCAATCCCTAAAATTTAGGAGCCACTAGGAGTGTCGATACCAACCTTCATCAGTTGAGTTCAATTAGTGACTAGTCAAGTTGAGTTAGGAGTCAGTTACATTCAGTTCTAGTCCTCTACATTCAGTTAGCGCTAGGTTTGCATTGCTGCATGCAGGATAGGCACATTCTCACCTACCATAGTTAGTTAGCCTCGGTTAACACTAAATTAGACACTTGAGTTGTGTTTTAGAACTCCGATAATGGTTTAGACAAGGTCAGTTAACTATTGAGTCCTCCGATAACTACAGTTAACTACAGTCAAGTAGAGTCTAATCAATTCGAATTTACTCATGTGGATTCTAATTACATGTGGCTATTTAGCCACTGTATTACATTGTCATTTATCATCTAAATAATTTTTTATTAGTGAAATCATTCATAGTTGCAAGCCATTTTTGCACTGTTTCATTCTTCAATTGTTGAGTAAATGGTGTGATCTATCCTGTAAGTTGTGTGTTTGTCCACATATCTATGTGCTCAATTTAATACTTTGTGATAGGATTTTATAGATTATATGCCTTTTACTATTCACAATATCCCTCAAATATGCACTTCTCTCCTCTGTCATCTAGTTTCTTTCTCAACTCTTGAGGTATCAAGGAGTATGCCACACATCCAAAGACTCTCAAATGTGTTATATTGTGCTTCCTTTTTCTCTAATCTTCCTTTTGTGTTTATTTATTTCCGCGTTTATTGAAAAATATATTTAATATGTATATCGAATATGAAACTACTTCATCCCAATGTTCATTTGGTAGGTGTTTTTCTTTTATCATACTTCATGCGATTTCCATAATTGTTCTATTTTTTCTCTCAGGTGCTCCATTTTGTTGAAGAGTTTACCTTGTTGTAAATTGTTTTCTTATCCCATTTTCTTTGCAAAATTCTAAAAACCATTTGATATATGTTCACCACCAAAATCGGTTCTCAATTTTTTTTATGTAGTATCCACTTTCTTTCTCAAATTTTTCCTTGAACTCCTTAAAAACAACTATATCTGATTTCTATTTCAAAAAATAAACCCATACTTTCTTGCTGAAATCATTAATGAATGTCAAGACATAAATTCTTCCACTTATGGATGGTGTTTGCATAGTTCCATGAAGGTCTGAATGCATTATCTCAAGTGAATGTTTTTCCCTATAAGACTCCCTAACTAGAAATATTTTCCTATGTTTATTTGCCAATATGCAACTCTCACATGTTGTCTTAAGTGGCTCTAATGGTGGAAATCCATATACCATTCTTTTCTTATATAACAACTGTAATACTTTGAACTTTAAATGTCCAAGCCTTAAATTCCATAGCCAATATTTATTTTTGTATGAATCTTTTAAAGCTAAATAAGCAACCTTTTGCAATCCTTCTGGCTCTAATAATAGTTCACTTTGGATTCTAAGTGGAAACATCCTATTCTTTGTCATTTCAACTTTCTTATTGCTTGGTTTCTTGTCTAGAATCACACATTCACCATTTTTAAAGTATATTCTATATATATTTTGTATTAGGTGTCCAATGCTTATGACATTGTGTTTCAATCCAAGAACATAGTAAACATCAAAAATATGGTTCTCCTCACCTTGCTTAGTTCTTATGTTAATTGACCATTTTCCCATGACTGATACTCGATGATCATTGCCTAATTTTACTTATGATTTTACTGAATCATCCATTGTTGCAAAGATTCCTTAATCCCACTCATGTGATTACTAAAACCACTATTTAAGAACCATAATTCTTTGGAACTATCTTCTGTTACTGATCTGTATAGTGGGGGCTAAGACCCGGAGGCTTGGATGCCGAGAGAGGAGGAGAAGAGATAGCATAATTGACCAGCCATGAGAAAGAGACATCAATAACATCTAGGATGTGAATAGCCTAGAGAGTGAAACATAGAGTATATAGGCCACATGGAGGGGTGAGGCTCAAAGGGGGTTCTTTGAGCCTCACCTCTCAAACTATCCTAATAAAGGCACTCGTAACAAATAACCCAATAACTCAATAGAATAAGAGAAATGTAGGATGAAAAAAATCCTTGAATGCTTTATTGAGAAGGCATAGAGTCTTTTTATAACATTATTACAATGTTCCTTGGCGCTATACCATAGAAAAAAATCATGGGATACCAAATATCATGGATGGGAGAGGATGGCCTCTCCATTTAATGTTTTTATAATGAACGGAAAATGGTGGCCTCTCCATTTAATGTTTCTATGACTTATACGTCCGAATTTAGACCATATGCCCCCTAAAATGTGTATCATCTACATTGCATGTTATCAATATGGTGTCTTATTCACTAGTGTTGGGTTTCTTTTCATTTGTAAAATGATCCTTTTGCTTATTCATGTCATATTGTTTTTTCCTACATTTTGATGCAAAATGTACAAATTTATTGCAATAATGACATTGGATGTTGGGTTTATCATACCTTTCTCCTTGATTACGTCAACTATGGGAATGGTTTCTCCCCCTCCCTCTTGTTGGTGTAGAATGATCATGTGGGATTGATGATCATATTCTTCTCTCAAATTATGTATTTTTTCTTCCTTCTCTTGGTGTAAAATGTCCTCTAGCTCTATTGTAATTTGATCTCCCTCTTGTTTTTCCAATGGATTTTCTGGCAGTTTTTAACTTATTTAATTGATGAATAGGATGACTGGAAAAAAGAGAAGCGAGATTTTTTACACAATCTAAGTCGTCTGCCAGTGACCCCTAAACAAAATGGTAGTAGCACATATTCTGGTATAAGTCATAGTGCTCGAAGTTCCTCAGTTACAGCAAGCTCCCATCTATTAGAGGGCCCACAAAGTATGTAGTTGCTGACTTCCACTGAAAATCCACTCTTAGAAAGGAAGGCTTCAGCATATGGAGACGTGGTGAGGAACCTTAATTCTGCAAGGGAACGTGGATGGTGGACTACCCTTCAAGGTGACTCAACTGTTAGTTATATTTGGATGTGGGAATACTTAATTTTCATAGATGTCAAATGCTTTAATGATGAAATCTACTGGGAGATTTCAAAAGGGTTACATCCTTCATGTATGGGCTTTCTGACAGGTCAAACTGCTGCAGCATTCCTCTTTGTTTACTGTCACTTATTGCCTTGAATTTTATTGATTTGAAACTCACTGAGCTAAATATTTGAGGGAGTTCTATCAATAAATTTCATTTCTGTAAACTTTTTCTGTGTTTCATCCTCAAGGTTCTTAAAATGTTCGAACTTTAAATTGACTAACGTGTATTTAAATCAGGTTTAGGCTTGCTTTTGTTCTTGCATGTATATTTTAATATATTGAATGCTATAGAGAAGGAGAGGTAACTGTATGGATTATCATGTCTATGTTTTCTGTCCTTAATGTTGCGATTATCTTTATTGGTATGCTTATGAACTCTAAGCATGTCTTAGTAATGAAGTCGTATTTAAAAGTGTAAAATATATTGGCATGGAAATCGGTCTTGTACTTTGGGATTTGCTTTCTGAAGTTTGTTCCTTACCTTAAGTTTGTGTTAGGTTGCAATAGCTTTCAAAGGTGCTTATGAGTCATTAGCTAGTGAGACATTTGGCCCAAAGTCTGTTAGCATTCAGAAGATATGGCACTTGCTTTAGGTCATCTCTTTGATATACCTAAGAACTTATTTTATGCTTTGAAGTTCAATTGGTAAGATATATTCTGGATTGCTATTTGTGTGAATGAAATATCATAATGGCGTGAATAACTTGCTGCAATTTTTTCAGTATTTTCCTGGGTTGCTTCACTGTGATGATTGGCATTTTAGATGTGCTGTGAGTCTGAGATAAAATTCATGTTCTCTAATTAAATGTTTTTATGCAGACATTGTTGGGGGAAGATAAAGAAGCACCGAGAAATGTGTCGAGAAAAATGGCCATGATCAGTGGAGCAAGATGCCATTTAGAATCTTGTCATGAGAAATATATACTGGACACTATTTAGAATCATGCTACCCAAGTCACATATTTTTTCCATAACATAGAAAGCACCTTTTGTATCATTATCGTGTAGTTATTTTTGAAGAATGGAATATCTGTGGACATATATAATACTTCATATGTTTTGTGCATGTGCTCTATGCAATTGGACTTTTTACAGCCTATTTGAAATTAAAACCTTTTAACCATTAAATAATCTAATCTGTTGCCTTACTTATTGAAGAATTTTCTCTATTAGTGTTGGAGCTTTGAATTGTTGTTGCATCAGTGAGGATTAGGTACTTTTGATTGGTCGAGGCCTGTAACTTAATATATTGTTGGTAGTCAAGCTACATTTTCCTCTTTGCTATTTGTTACCAAAGTAATAGAGGATTAGGTACTTTGTTATTGGTTGAGGCCTGTAACTTGATATTTTATAGGCAATCCATCTACATCTTCATCTCTGTTATTTGTTACAAAAGTAATCCAAACACACAACAAAATGATGAGAAAAGGAGAAAATAGCATCCTCAAGACTGTGTATTTATAGTCACCAAGTTGTAATGAACTTGGAGACTGAAGATAAATATGGATCTTCACCTCATTATGGACTAGCCTAGTATGGACATGGATATGGGAATTGCATTAATCTGAGAGATTTGTGCTAGGCATGAACTCCAAACAATCAATTCTCCTGACAACTTTGAGTATGAATTCCCTTAGCGATGTTTTCAAATGAATATATTGTGATAATCTAAACTAAATTAAACCGTTTTCTAGAGTAGTTCCTTAGATAGACTTTCGTTAAGACATTCCATAGATGGAACATGTATCTATTATGATTATGCTCATCTCATTTTCAAAAGCATAGACTTTAATTTGCGCAGACTTGGAAATGTACTGGTTAAATCACCGATTCTCTACTGAAATACTGTTAACTACCTTCCTTTACATGAATCTTTCAAGGAAGCCACAAAGCACCTATATGGTCTTTTCAAGAAAACTGTAAAAGTCAATATGTACAAATAGCTAACAAGGAATGATTTTGAAGTTCAGTTGTGTCTGTCCATTGAAGTTCAGTTGTGCCTACCCATGATTCTGGGGCCTCCTATGTTGTGTTGTACTCATTGATGTGATTTCATAGGAATCAAACTAATATTGATGTGATGTAGTGTTGTTTCCTGCAAGTTTGACCACAATGCGAATTGACTTATAAACATAAAAACCAAGCTTCTCTACTAAAGATAGCCTCTGGTGTTCATTGTCAGAAAAATTGCACAGTTAGATTTTGGGTCTATATGTTTTGTGCATGTGCTCTATGCAATTGGACTTTTTACAGCCTATTTGAAATTAAAACCTTTTAACCATTAAACAATCTAATCTACTATCTTACTTATTGAATAATTTTCTCTATTGGTGTTGGAGCTTTGAATTGTTGTTGCATTAGTGAGGATTAGGTACTTTTGATTGGTCGAGGCCTGTAACTTAATATATTTTTGGTAGTCAAGCTACATTTTCCTCCTTGCTATTTGTTACCAAAGTAATAGAGGATTACGTACTTTGCTATTGGTTTAGGCCTGTAACTTGATATTTTATAGGAATTCCATCTACATCTTCATCTCTGCTATTTGTTACAAAAGTGATCCAAACACACATCAAAATGATGATAAAAGGAGAAAATAGCATCCTCAAGACTGTGTATTTATAGTCGCCAAGTTGTAATGAAATTGGAGACTCGAGATAAGTATGGATCTTCACCTCATTATGGACTAGCCTAGTATGGACATGGATATGGGAATTGCATTAGTTTGAGAGATTTGTGCTAGGCATGAACTCCAAACAGTCAATTCTCCTGACAACTTTGAATATGAATTCCCTTAGGAATGTTTTCAAATGAATATATTGTGAGAATCTAAACTAAATTAAACTATTTTCTAGAGTAGTTCCTTAGATAGACTTTCATTAAGACATTCTATAGATTGAACCTATATCTGTTATGATTATATGCTCATCTCATTTTGAAAAGAATAGACTTTAATTTGTGTAGACTTGGAAATGTACTGGTTAAAGCATGCATTCCCTACTGAAATACTGTTAACTACCTTCCTTTACATGAAGCTTCCAAGGAAGCCACAAAGCACCTTTATGGTCTGTTCAAGAAAACTGTAAAAGTCAATATGTACAAATAGCTAACAAGGAAAACAAAATCAATGGAATACAAGGGCAGGATGATGGATGTATTGTGATTATGGCTAAAAAATATTGTTGATTACAAACATGATATTAGACCATTTATTTCATCAGCAAATTTGGTCATTTGATATAGGAAAGTTGAATCCTATCATTTGATAAGTTATCTGATCTTCATGTAACTATTCGAGTGATGTGATTTTTGAAATTCCAGCAGTGGGTGACACTTGGTGATTGCTTAAATTTTTATTATATTTAGTTATAAGGAAAATTATACATAGCTCTCAAGAATTAGTTTATCATAAATACTAGTTACTTGTAAGTTGTAATAGTAATAATTATGTAGTTTGTAGATTGATATCTATCATAAATTTGTTTGAATATCATCATTGTCAAGCAATATAACAACTTCTTAAAGGGTGCTAGCTCAATGGTAGAGTGCCTACCTAATTATAGGCAGGAGGTTGGTGGTTCGATTCCTCTGTGCCCTATAATAAATTTGTGACTATAAAAACGACTAAATTCACATATATACAACTATTGGTAGCTAATTTACCATATCTTAGTCATATTTAGCTTAGTCATTAATATGTTAACATCTAGTAGTTTATTTAGTCATATATTTGGTTATTAATGGTTGCAATCAGTGACTAAATCAATGACTAACTCAGTGACTAAATCAATGACTAAATCCGTGACCAAATCAATGACTAAATCAATGACCAAATCATTAACTATCAATGACTAAAGCATTGTCTATCAATGACTACTAAGTCAAGCTATTAATAACTAGTGAAATACGACTAGCTATAAGATAGTGAAAATTTGCTACTATTAGTCACCAACTAAAAAATAATCGTTTATAGCCTGATTTTAGTCATTTTTTTAGTCATTAATTTCTCATTTTCTGCTAGTGTTTAGATTTCAAAATTGCAAAAGGTTGTTTCACTTTCAATAATAGAAGCATACTATGTTGCTACTACAGAGGCTAGTAAAGATATGATATGGATACATAGGTTTATGGAGGACTTGGGTAAGAAGAAAGAGAAAAGTAGGTTGTACAATGAAATCCATAATGCCATTCATTTTCAAATAAGTCATCATTTCATTCTAAGGCTAAACATATACAACTCAAGTACCATTTCTTACAATTTGTCTTGGAAGATGGACTGTTGAAGTTGGAAAACATACATGCTACACAAAATTTTGTAGACATGTTGACAAAGGTAGTAACCATAAAGAAAGTTCGTTCCTTCTCAATTTCAATTAGCCTTCAAGCATGAAGGTGAAGATGACAAATTTCCAAATCCAAGGTCCATAGCATAGTACAACAAGTGCAACAACAGTGGAGTTGTTGTGATCAGTCTCCAAGTGGGAGATTGTTGGGTGTGTAGACTGATTATTATTTAAGCTATGTTTGTACTCTTGGTTGAGATATAAAGGGGGCCGATGGGCCATTCATATGTGGTGAAAATTTCCTTTTAAATGTTGTAATTTTCGTAATCAATATGAGCCATTCATTAGATCTCAGATTTGATAGTAGAAATTAAGTTAGATATTTTATCCCAAGAAGTCTACCTTCATTATAGTGGAACTATGCAATGCCCAATAAGCTTTCTATTTGGTAGAGTAGCATCATCGAAGGGCCATAGTTCAATGCAATCTATACATATGAATAAGAAAGATGAAACTTCTCAAAAATGTTTGTTTCGGTGAAGATTCTATAAGCCTAAACTTAATCCAAACATATGAAGCTTATTAATATGGTTGTTATTAAGTAAAATTTAAAATAGATTTTAATTAATTTGCATAAGTGAAAATATCATATTAACCTTATTAATAGGGTTGTTGCTGCTTATAATAAATTTTAATTAATTTGCATAAGTGAAAATATGTTCTCTTTAAGCAATATTCATGAGATATTTGAAATGACGTAGTTTCATTGAATAATAGTGGTTTATCAACTTTCGTTTACAAATAACAACCAACCAGCATGATAAAATTTTCCTTTTTTAAAATCTCCACTCCACCAAAATTTCAATACTGATAGCAATTTCTTTATTAAGCTCTCTAGTGAGATAAATTCCAATAATGACAGCAATTTCTTTCTTAAGCTCTCAAATGAAATAAATTCCAATAATGACAAAAACTTCTTTATTAAGCTCTCAGTTAACTAAGAAACAATAACGGTCTTTATTAAGCTCTCAGTTAACTAAGATATAATAACGACCACAAAACACACTATCACTGAGATTGGGGTTTTATAAGGAAATAGAAAAATCTCCGCTGAGATGATTGTCCCTTGTTTTCACATTCTCCGTCCAGTTACTGAGTTGTTTGCTTCACTATTACAGGTTCTTTGTTCCCTAGCATTATCTGCAGACTCGGCAACTCATTGTTTTCATCTCTATGTGTGGGAACCCTTTCATAGTTATTCTCTTCGGCTTCTTAACGCTTCCGCCGCCACAGTCCAGGAAGGGCTCATGGAAATTACAGAGTTACAAAACAGACCCGGTTTCTCTAATTGCCAGATTTGCTTAATTCACCACAAAGGTAACCTTGGATATTTACACAAGGAACCCAAAACATTTGGCAAGTATTCCTGGCGGTTGAAACACTCTGTATTCTTTTGTGATTCGTCATTCTTTCAGAGTTTCTTACCGGTCCACGTATTATTGACGACAGGAAAATATGTGGAGGTGATATACTTCCCTGTCAGTTTTATCCGGGGTCATAAACACATTCGGGAACAGTTAAGTTGTCAGTAACTTCTCTTCACATGTAAATGTCAGGCTTCAAATTTGAAGCCTTCAGAGCCCTTCAAGGGCCATTTTAAACGTCATAGAAGGCCACAAGGAATTTTACCATGCAAAAAAGAATTAGTTTCATTTCCAGCACTTCAATAATGAAATTGAGTAAGCCTCGGTAAATTTGCAACAGAAGGGCAGCTACAAAATTTGCCTATACAAAGATTCAGTGAACTATGGGAGAGTCGGGACTCAAAGTCTTCCCAAGTTCCCTTGAATAGTCGGATCATGGATGAGGATCCTAGTCCCAATCGACACAGACCATGGTGGGCGACTAGAGGGCCTAGTGCCAAGTTCAAGTCGGTGAGTCAGGATTGTGACTCACGATTCGATGTTCACTTTCAAAGAATTTAATGGCATTATCATGCATTATTGATTCACCAACTTCATTAAATATTGGTATGAGATGATGCCACCTGCCAACTCGATTTTCCATATGTCATCTTATTGTTCACCCAGTCACGTGATCTCACAACTTACAAGTCACTTGAGTATTTGAGTATATGATGTGAAATTAAATACTCATACAAGTCATATCTATGGATGGTGAATTGATTTGATCTCACAACTTACAAGTCACTTGAGTATTTGAGTATATGATGTGAAATTAAATACTCATACAAGTCATATCTATGGATGGTGAATTGATTTGATAACCCTCCACTGTCAAGGCTCCATAAGGAAAAACTAATGGTGTTATTTTTTGGGTTACAACTTACAAGTTGCAATTTACAATGCATTGAGAAATCTTTGCTAGATTTGAACCTAACCTGGTCTAATGGGTATGCAAGTTTCCAGACTAGGTTTTCACCAAGTGCTAGACATTTCTATTATGACCACCACAAGACTGGGATGTCGGATCTTTGGAAGCAGGCTAGTAGTGCGCCACCCTTTGTTTGTGCTCATGAATCATATCCTATACTAGTTAGTCTAGGATTCTAGGATTTATTCCAATTTCCATTCATTTACTGGGCTCAAAATCATTTGAATCACCACTCCTTGTCTCCCACGGTCCACCTAGTCCTCTTAGTCTACCTGTCTCATCGGAGGAAGGGGATTAGGAAGTAGAGACAAAGGCAACTGGAATGGAGGGCCAACCAGAGAGAATGGTTGTACAATATGCATATAGTCATCTCTAAAAGAAATGAAAGAATTTGTCATATACCTAACTGAATATTATCATTACTTAATTTGTCGGGATGCTTACATGGTAACTCTTGCGCCCGAGCTGTTTATGAGGGTTTCCTATGTCTACAATGGCTACGATTTAAAGAGGCTCGTTCCCATCATTATAGCACCAGTGGGGTTCTCCTGCAAATATCGCTATTACGTCTTCCCTCCTCACTCGCCTCACTTTTTGACTTGAGTCCTCTTCTTATTCTTCTTCTTCCTCTCATGGGCTCTCTGCTCTACGCCCTCAGCGCCCTCATAACAAAGAATGATCTCTAAAAGTTTGTGGAAACCTAGGGAAAACAATACCCAGTTTTCCCTCACTTACACACACACACACATATATATATATATATATATATATATATATATATATATATATATATGTTATGTAGAAGCAATTATAAAATGAGTTTTTTTGTAATCATGTGAAATACACAAACATGCATTCGCCTACCTCGGGCAAGGTAAACCAACTCAGGAGCACCGAGATATTATGGAATTGAGACAGCGTTGCTTCCAATCGTATTTCTGTAGAAGGAAACGGTTGCACACTCTAATTCCTCGTTGTCTTCTACGGTGGGCAACTTGAAGGTTCCACCTTTTTCACAGGTAGGAGCAAGAGAAGCAAAGGTAGAACGTTGGGTAGGCTAGATTGAGCTTCCCCGAAGTTAAATAGATTGGTGAAGTCTGTGAAAAAAAACATTATTTTGGGTTTACGAATATAGGACAGTCAGAGGTCGGGACTCAAACTCTCAACTCTCCAATTCTACGCTTCAGTGTCTCCCTAATTTCTATTTCCTCCAGAGGATTATGCGGAGCTAAGCTGTCGACTTGGTTGTCGTGAATTTATAGGCATGTATAGCATTTTACACTTGTGTGAAATTTTATATGTGGATCAAAGTTAAATGTGTTCCTTGTTGGAGTTCCTTTTGGTTCTATAAATATAAGGGTTTAAAATTTCTCCATCCAAAATGTTGTTCGAAATTTGTAATGTATTATGCGACTGCGTTTCCGCTAGACTAAGTCTTAAATACTCAATAGATGTAACCTTAAAAAACCCAGTATTTAAATGAAATCCGAACCAAAATAATGTATGCTTTTCATAGTCTAAGACCACAACTTCGTTTGGGCGGAGGAGAAAGAAGAAAGAGCCTTGTATTTTAGTTCCAAATCCGTCAATGTTATTTATCTGCCGTGAATTGTAAACATTATGTTGAAATAAAGAAATTTTTTTGAATATAAGTGTTTGAATTGTTCCAATTTCCTTAATGAAATCCAATAGTTGAAAGGATAAAATAATTAACAACTGACACTGTAAATGTTGTAAAATCTAACCCCTTCGTTTTCCTATCAGCCTTCTAATAATGGAAACAAGAAGTACAAATTGTCTACCAATATATCTAAACAAGGGAATCCCTCGACGAGCGTTCATGAATGAGGGACTGGGAGTGTAATGATCTAGCGAAGAACATGATTTCAACATCCTTGTTGTCTCAAACCTCCCAAAGCGGCGTGTTTATGATTCGTCTTCCTTGTTGACTTTGGTAGAAACTAGACACCCAACTTGTAGTGATATTTGTTGGAGAATTTAAACTTCTTCCTTATAGTGGACTAATAAATACTTAACCTTTTCGGTAGGGCTGATAAACCTGATATAGATTGGAGGGACTATCCATAATCTACCTAAAATTGGGGATTTCGTTTGATCACTTCAAATTGGGGTATAAACTCGATATACATTGGAGGGACTATCCCTAATCCACCTAAAATTGGGGCCTTTGTTTGATCACTTTGATTTGAGCATGTGGGGAGGACATGATTGAATTCTAAAAATAACTGTTGAATTTAGGGTTAATAAAAAAGTTTCTCAGTGAAAGCATTAGGTATTACATTATGGGGTTTTTCTTTTAGGTAGGCCCAATAGAGCCACCATCAAGCTGAATCAATCCTCCTTTCAAAGGTCCTTCCAAATTCCAATGCCTTATTTTATCAACGACCTAACAACTGAGTATTTCACGGGCCCGACAGAATTGTCCCTTATCTAAGTTCAATAAACTATATGCTCCACGGACAGGGAGAGTACATGGTTTACCTCACTAATTCCATGTAAATGTTGAATCACTCATGATTTCTTCTTATTGTCATTGTTTTTCTATACATTATTTTTAATAAATAATAAAATTTTGTTGTACACTTACAGTTTCAAATGAAAAGAATGATTTATTTTTACATGTAAACATTGAAGGGTTCAATTTCTCACAACCCTTCAAAGTGAAATGGGACCATACCCTTCAAATTTGATCTCTGAATGTCACAATAGTTACAATTGACTGCAATTGCTGACGTTGATGAAAGGTTGATTTGGGGTCATAGATACCATTTGCACCAGGGCCCACTTGATTCTGTCTGGTAATAGATTACTCCGTTATTTTTCTGTGACGATGAGACCAAGAACAACAGATTCTGTTTTTTTCTTGCATTTTCATTGCAGATCAATTCTACAACAAATTATTATTACACTCGGGTATAATGCAATAATGAAGAATACTAATTTACCAAATCAAATTGAATCTACATACTGAACCGATCTAAACCTAATCTGAAATTGTGTTCTAAAAACTTGTAATTTGAAATACAATTGTTATGGGTTTGATAACGCCAATGTTCTGTGTGTATGCTAGTTTAAAACTGTAAACTCCGTGATCATGAAGGATAAAGAATCCAAGGTTTAAACCTGGATCGGGTTCCATAAAACAAACAAAGGAGTTGATTAATTGTTTCAAGGAAGTTGGTAAAACTTTCCAAGTTTTAGATCTTTCGAGATATTTTTATGGAGTTGACTAAAATTATACAGTTCTAAACATACATTTGCAATTCTCATAAAAATTCCAATCAAAACTTACAATTTTAAACTTGCACTTAAAAAACAAGAATTTTCATGGCTAAATTTATGGATGGATGAATTCCAGAGCGCAGTTGACCTGAAAGTAGGTGTTGGAATCAGTTGTTCTTGGTCTCACGGAAAGATAACGGAGTAAGCTATCTCCTACTGACGTAGGTGAGCCCCCTCTGCGAATTTTCGGGTAGATAGCTTACTCCTTAAGTTGTTGGTAAGTTGTCTTCACATGTCACAATAGTTACAATTGACTGCAATTGCTGACGCTGATGATAGGTTGACCTAATCGACTGCCATCATACAACAAGGGAGCGATCATCAGCTTGTAGTTGGTAGCTTTATGTGGTGGGGCCCGGGAGCCGGGGAACCATTTGGTGAACGACCCAAATTCCAATACACATTATCTTAGGCTTATGTTCGCGTTTTAGCTTGTAATCAATGGTCAACGCCGCCATGAGTTTTCCGGCTCCAAAGGATGACGGAGCATTAAGAAAGTTAACGAATTGACGAGTCAAAATATTAGAAACGGTCACGAAGATTGTGTCTTTGAAATTATACATTTCAAAATTTGAATATATAAATGGACAGAAAATCACCGACTCAACATCAAAGTGTAGTATGTCATTCTTGATTGCCGTCTCCATGTATCGACTTTAAACATATCTAAAAAAATCCATTATATGTGCAACACATTGAGGAGGTTCATTTGAAACCGACTTGGAAACTTTGGAAACTCTCAAATTTCTCTCTCTTTCAATGATGGAAGTAAGATAATACAAATAATCAATGGTACATACATGTAAGCGTATTTAAACAACATGTTAGCAACAAGACAAAAACTCTAAGCTGATGATATACATTTTTACATTAAAAAACACATTTCTACTAGTAGATGGAATACATTACCATCTCACATTGGGATAAACATGTTTGTCACATAAATAAGGTGTTAAATGGAATAAATTACCATCCCACATTGGCATAATCATCTTTGTCACATAAATAAGGTTATGGTACAATATTCAAAGGGAAGCATGAATTGTCGGTAGGTTTCTTCTAAATTGCAGTGTTATCATCAACATTAACCAACTCATAACATAATGTGTATGACAAATCCTATAGGTAAGCTCATTATTTCTCTGGTTAAGGACAATGGATAGGAGGTCCAAATATGACAAAGTACCCTCTTGATCGTAACGGATGGTCCATCTCAATCATATAAGATCTATTTTCTTGACAGGTAATTTCTATTAGTTACAATGTTTCTAATTATTTTTCTTGTCTTCGGGTGAAGAAATAGACAACAGTAACGATGTAAATTCAAAATGAAATATCACTAGACCATAATGACGCATCACTAGTTACATCAATAGGTGCTTTTATTTAGAATTTGGGGGTGGATTAGCAAGTATGTTTTTCCTAGATTGCATGAGGATGAGATGTGTTAGTTGTGGAGCTTGATTATTATTTCATCCATGTTCGTACTCTTAGCCAAGATATAGCGGGGCCCGAGAGTCCATTAAAATGTGGTGAAAATTTCCTTGTAAAATGTTGTAATTTTCATATACTCAATATGAGTTGTTCATTAGATCTGAGATCCGTTGATAGAAATTATGTTAGGGATTTTAGCACTAGAAGGTAAACCTGTTTTGTATGAGAAATTGTACTATGGTTGTGTATTGTATTGTGAAAAAATAGACTATGAGAGAAAGAGAAGAGGAAGTTGCAACGAATGTGTTGCAGGTTATATCCCTTAATTTTGTTGGACAGTTTAATAAAATGGACTAGCAATTTCCATGTGGACATAACCCATCTTGGGTGAACCGGGTTATATTGGTGTGTATGTTTTATTGTGTTTATTTGATTTATTTTTGCATCTTGTTTAATTCTATTTTTCTGCGATCATGTTTTTCTAACAATTGGTATCATAGATAAAGGCCTTTTTGGCACATAAACTCGCAGGAAAAAAGGGTTCTTGATTCGAGTGGCAGCAATGGAAGAAGAAGGAAAGTTTAAGGTACAAAAAATTAATCTCCAAAACTACTAGTTATGGAAGATGCAAATGGAAGACTATATGTATAAAAAAGATCTATTCCTACTATTGAGAGGAAAAATAAAACAACCGGAAGCTATGAAGGATGAAGAATGAGAGATTCTTGATAGAACGAAACTGGGAATAATACAGTCATGCTTGGATTAATCATTGGATTTCAATATTTCAAAAGAAAAGACACCAAAGGATGTGATGAAGGTATTGGATAAACTGTATGAAACACACTCAGCCTCCAACAAGTTATTTTTAATGAATTGTTTATTTAATATGAACACGTTAAAAGGTGGAACTCTTATTGATCATTTAAATGAGTTCAATATGATTACTAGTCATCTAAGTTCTATAAAAGTGAACTTTCAATATTCGTAGGTTAGGGTTCTTTTTATCTTGTGCTCATTACCAGAAATTTGGAAAAACTTGGTCACATAAGTAAGTAACTATGTCCTTGGTTCAAGCACTTTGAAACTTGATAATGTTGTCGGTGTTATTCTTAGCAAGGAAATGCGGAGGAAAAGTACATGTGAAACATCATGTATTGTGTTAACCAAGGAGAGTAGGGGAAGAAAAAAGAAGAGAGGAAAGAGCCCAGGTAATCGTGGGAATTCTAGGAAGGGAAGATCCAAGTCCACAATGAGAAAGATAGAGTGTTGGAACTGTAGAAAGAAAAGAAAAATTAATTTGTGATGAAGGATTTGGTTGTTGCAAAGAAAATCCTTGGTATGGAAATAACAAGAGATAGAAAATGTCACAAATTGACATTGTCTCGGTGTGAGTTGGAGAGGTTTAAAATGCAGGATGCAAAACTAGTTAATACACATTTGGCCAACCATTTCAAACTAAGTAAGGAGATGTGTCCCAAGACACGGGAGGAGATATAATACATATCCAAGGTTCCTTATTCATCAGAAGTTAGCAGGTTGATGTATTCCATCATGTGCACAAGACCAGATATTGCACATGTAGTTGGATTTGTGAGCAGGTATATGAACAATCCAAGTAAAGAGAATTGGAATGCAGTAAACTGGATTCTCGCGTATTTGAGAGGTACTCTACTAATGCATTATGTTTTGGAGGTTCAAACATTTCTCTACATGGATATGTTGATGTATATATGGCATATGATAAAGATAACAAGAGGAGCACCACAAGGTATGTCTTTCCTGTAAGTGGAACAACAATGATTTGGATTTCAAAACTACAAAAGAATGTTTCACTTTCACTAATAGAAACATAGCATATTGCTACTACAGAGGCTAGTAAAGAGATCATTCGGATACATAGGTTTATGGAGGAATTGGGTAAGAAGAAAGAGCAAAGTAAGTTTTATAGTGAAATCCAGAGTGTCATTCATCTTCAAAGAAGTCATCTTTCCATTCTAAGACTAAACATATACAACTCAAGTACCATTTCACACAATATGTTTTGGAAGATGGAATGTTGAAGTTGGAAAACATACATGCTAGCCAGAATCCTACATATATGTTGACAAAGGTAGTAACCAAAGAGAAAATGAGTTCCTACTCAATTTCAATTGGCCTTCAAGCATGAAGGTGAAGATGAGAAATTTCCAAGTCCAAGATCCATAGCATAGTCCAACAAGTGCAACAACAGTGGAGTTGTTGTGACCAGTCTCCAAGTGGGAGATTGTTGGGTGTCTAGCCTGATTATTATTTCAGCCATGTTCGTACTCTCAATTGAGCTATAAGGGGGGCCGAGGGGCCATTGAAATGTGGTGAAAATTGCATTGTAAAATGTTGTAATTTTTAGAGTCAATCCGAGTCATTCATTAGATCTCATATCTGATAGTATAAATTATGTTAGATATTTTAGCCCTATCAGGAAAACCTCTTATGTATGAGGAATTGTCATATGCCTTTCTATTCTATTGTGAAAAATGAGACACTGAGAGAGAATGAAGAGGAAGTTAAAATGGATGTGTTGCAGATTATATCCATTCATTTTGTTGGGTGGTTTAATAGAAAGGACTAACAATTTATGTGTGGACATAGCCCATCTTGTGTGAATCACGTTATATTGGTGTCTTTATTTTACTATTAATGTGCTTTATTTTTTCGTCTTGTTTTATGCTATTGTTCTACGATCATGTTTTTCTAACAGAGATGTACGTGTATTGTCTAGATTGAATAAAAAATATAAAAATAACTAGTAATTGATGAATGGAAAAATCGTAGCTAATGCATGGATGACTAGTGAAAAGTTGATGATAACGGGTAGCAGAATAATGGGTAATTACGACTATGCATGGAGAACAAGTGAAATATAACTTGTTCGTGACACTTACTTTGTGGCCTATCAATGTTCACTAGCCACAAATGTAATGAAAGGTACAAACCATCGAGAGAAACGAATAAATTCAAATACACAAGCAAGGAAGGAAAATCTGTGTGTTCCAAGCATTGCTAGAAACACATGTATGCCCCTTTATAATGCAAATTGTATTATAACTTGTGTGAATTCTGATAAGAAAAAGACATGGCCAATATATATTCCCTAAGCATGTACCTTCCAAAGCTAAAATCTCGCATTCATGAATCAAGGTTCAATGTTAATCAATCATGGGAAACATTATCTATTGTAGTCACAACTCTACTAATACAAACTTTACAAATAACATTTCTCAAGTATTTCAAAAACAATACACAAAGAGAAGAGAAAGGGGACAAAGTTCAAACCCCACAGCCAACATCCAAAATTGTCATGCCACCACTTGGAAATATGAATTAAGGCCCTTCTACCTTCATCCAACCTTGGTTTCCCTTTCCAACCTGGATTCCCTTTCCTATTTGCAACCTTGTTATGAGGCATATTTCTATGCCATATCTGCAAATGTAGGTTTAAACAATAAAAAATATTTAGCAACATAATTTAAATTAAATAAATTTTCACTACCCAAGATTGAGTCCATGTTTTGGTGTATGATATTTGAACAGAGAACACATGTCTTCCCTACATTAAGCATTTGTATATATATCATTACATTAACATAGTGTTTCGCCTCCCTACCAAAGCAGGTAGTCATGTCCATTTATGGAACCCAAATGATCTAACCATTGAGTGGCTATAGAATCTAGAACCAAGAACATGCTTTTTCAAATTGGCAATCTCACATCTAGCATTTTGCAATTTCTAAAATGGAATTTCATAAAATCACAATTCTCTTTACCACAACTTAAAATTCTGGAAACGGACATTCAAGAATACATATTTTTTCCATTGGAAAAGAGATTAAGACCTTATGGAGACTTTTAAGCTATGGAACGAATTGTGTAGTCAATAGGTGGTGCAATGAGGCAGAGGATATTTTGGTGTAGAGAAGGGTAGTCACTCTCTTTATAAATATTTATTTCTCTGTTGAAATTGCTACTTCGTCATAGATCTTCGTAGGGACCAGAATTGAAGGATTCCAAGGGGTAGGCCTCATTATTTCCTTACTAGACTCAACCATTCAGAGAAAACACTCTTTGTGTTGGGGATCTCCATTTATATCCCTTCCACTGCTTAGAACCAATGCTTGTCTCTCAGATGCGGCTACAAATATCCTAGTGGAGTAAATACGCAGTGGAAAAATATGAAGACTACCAAGAACAACAAGCCTGAGATAAAATCAAATAGCTTCCTTGGATCCAGCTCATGTTGGAGAAATATGGGCACTGATTTTCTTAATGATAAAACCTAGCATGGAAAGGGGCCTTTGCATCCATTGAAGGACCTATAGTACATGAATTCTCAGTTATGGCTATTGTAGAGGAGGCTCATTCCTCCTTTATAATGAGATCATTGTAACACTGTGAACATAGGTTTCCTATTTTTGAACTATCAAAACATATTTTCCTTCCTGTAAAACACAAGCAACTTATGAAACCCTCAATACGAACCCAAACATGAAAAATAATAGGAAAGGTGAAGGTGATATCTTAGAAAATGTGAGACATTATCATGAACCATGCAAGTTTATTGTAATCGATGTAATCCCACCATCACCCTATGCACTCCATATTTTGAGGCCTGTGTCACCCTATACAGAGTGAAACACATAGAAACAAATTCATTTATTTAAACTAGCAATAACCATATTATTAAGATTAATACGTTGGGAATATACTGATATGCATATATTTGACACATTGATAAAGTTTTTTTCCTAATTTAAGAATGTGTCAATTACTTGTATCTAATATAATAGACACTTGATTTGTGATTGTTAAGTTCATAGTTAAAGTTAATCTCATAGTTGTATTGAATCATTTGAGTTAAGTTAATAGTTGTATCTAATAGTTGATTTAAAAGTTAATATAAACTTATTGCAGTTAATATAACAAATGTGAGTTATCTCTACTCCTCACTTTTAAATGGGGTTCAACTAAGCCTCATGCACATTAACTTGACTCCCAACCCAAATGGAGTTCAGCTATCACATGAGTTGCACATTACCATGCCACTAAGTGCAATTATCACATGAGTTTAGATGAATTTATTATGAGTTCAAAGGAATTTATTAGGAGTTATAATATCACTCAAACTACACATTAATTCAACTCCCAGCTGTAAAATGTACAAAGTTGAGGGTCTCTTTTGGCGTGTTAGATGCAATAGAAAACTGAAAAAACAGACATCCATCAACTTCCATGGATATTTTGAGACACTTACACAAATGAATCTGCGATGAGTAAAAAACAAGAAATGTAGGAAATTGAATGAACTTTCTAAATATATAGTTTTTTTCTATTGAAAATGTTGTTAACTATCTAAAGTTAGATATTTTTTAACGGGAACATTTTATTTTTTGGACAAATTATAAGGCATGTCTCTACATATAACTCCTTAACACTCCCTCTACATGTCTACCTCTAACCCCTTACCAACCCCCTCCCCCAACTAATCCAACAACCTCTAACACCCACCCCCATACTACATCCCCTCTACTACACCTAGACAAACCCACACTAATCTAACCCCCCCGAC
>LPNX010300972.1:0-53649 GCA_001517045.1 Pseudotsuga menziesii | reverse complement strand
CCCCAATTCTTACTAATCCCCCATCCCCCATCCTCCTCTCCCTACCTCTAACTCCCCTCCTCCTTCTACCTCTCTCCCCCTCATCCCCATTACTAAACCCTTTTAAATATTAAACTAATCAAGTATTAAATTGCAATTTTTTGTGATAAAATTGTATTTTATATGTAAAAATAAATTTAACGCTTTTAAATATTATATATTTTTTTGTTGATAAAATTGCATTTTATATGTAAAAACAAATTTAACCCTTTCAAATATACATATTGTAAAATGATTAGGAAATTTCTATTAAATAATATGTAATGTAATTACTTTTATTAGTTGTTAATGTTTGAGGCTATAAGCATTATGATTAGGAAATCTCTATTAAATAGAGTAATTAATTTTATTAGTTGTTAGTTTTTGCAGCTATAAGCTAATGTTGAGAAGAGTTAAGATACTCCCTCAGGTTTTGGTGTGTTATGTTTTAGTTTTTTTTTAATTTTCATATGGTATCTCTTATTTTTACATATGATAGTAAGAGAGTAAGAAGAATCTTTTTTAGATATTAGTTAGTATAAAGATTAAATATGTGGCTCCAAAAGACGATGTTAGGTGTTGAGATTTGCTAAGCTAACACATAGAAAGAAAAAGGCCACACATATCACTACTAAGCAACCAAGAAAAGGAATTATGATCCTAACAAAGGTATTTCCCTACTTATTCTCAAAAAAAAGTTGAGAAGAAATTTCGACCCATAAATTGTGTTGTTTATGGTCGAAGTGAAGATCAAGGAAAAACGACGAGTGTTCGGTCATTGTACAAGTTCATACGGGGAACAACCAAGATAGGAACAATGGAGAATCTATCTGAGAACTGATCTAGTCATTGGTCGAGCTCAATGAAGGGTGCGACGAAGGATAAAGGGATCAATCTTAGTATGAGTAAAATTGTAGAGGAAAATCATCTGGGACGTAAAATATGAGTTGATGAGATCAAAGTCACAAGACGAAGGAGAAATTGGTGGTAAAATCACTCATATAAAATACTAGCATACCCCCAAAGCAGGGGAAATGAAAAGCCAAAGAGAACCTTAATATGTTGGAAAATTAGAGAAAGTTGTGTGTATGCACATAATAAAATATTATGTGTTGAAAGCAAGTTTAGCTAATTTATGATAAGCATAGTAGTCAATGAAATTGAAAAGAAACTTTATTGAAAATACCAATAAGAAAAAAAAAGAAATCCATGTAATCAATGGCAAGTAAAATTAAATGCACATTAATTTGTCATACGAGAAAGTATACATATGTGAGTAAAATAAGAAAAGGCTAGGTAGTGATCAAGTTTGACTCTAATTATATTGGAAATCAACATTGGTATTTTACTTTGGTAATGGGAGTGCAAGGATTGAGGGTTGCAATTTTAACTATGAAAGGGACAAAGAATGGAGGCATGCCTCTTCCTTTTTTTGAAGTCATATGTATGAAGTGTCTTTCATCTTTGCATAACATTATAAGGAGAACGATAGTGCAATTCACATTCTTTCTAATGTTGTAGTGCATGGAATTGCTCTGAAGGTCAATCCTTGGCATTCATTGTTATTAATTTCAATGCTTGACCTTGTTAATGTCAATCCTTGGTTTTTATGGATAGTCAATTCCCAAGCGATATTGAGGGACATTTGTTTCTTGTTACTACAATTTATGGGTGGAATTAGTATGTGTTTTGGTTGATATTGGTCCCATGGATGCCCAAATGTAATTATCAGATGTGGGGACAACATGTGGTAGTAAATTAGGAGAGATAGATCCAAGTGTGTATATAATTTGCATGACAACTTTGCATGCACCATTTACTAATATTTTATTAGACCCATAATTTGTAGGATAACATTACTCTCTTCCCCACACATAAGAATATTTCTTTTTCTAGTTGATGATCATCATCTTACTATGCAGTTGAACCATTGGTGAAATTTGTGACATATCATGCAATAGGAATAGCCAATGCTTGGAGCATGTATTTGTTATTATTGTTTTCAAGATTTCCCATGAGTTGTAAATCGGATTCTAGTGATGGAAAACATGAAAAAATATCAAAATAAACATCATCAAATTAGAAATACAATTTTATTAAAAATTGCATGATTAGATTCCAATGATGACAAACAAGAAAATGTTGAGATTGTAAAAATATATATTTTGTATGTTAGTGTGAGATGTATACTTGAGTATAGTTGGAAATGTTTTGATTTACAATAATACATAGTTCTCCTTTCATATTCTTAACATATGTGTCTTTGAATTGTTTTAATGACATCAAAATATCACCATACAAAATTAATATATCTTATATTGATTAATAGAAGTAGTCCATAAAAAAATATAAGGCACAAATATACCATGATCCTTATTCAAATGAAATCAATAACAAGAGACTGGTTCTTCTTACTAGTTACATCATGGTGCATTGGTTGTAATGTGAATATGCTTGTTTTCAATAAATGACTAGTGGGTGTGTGCAAGCTGATGAGGGTCTCTTTTGACACGTTAGATGCAATAGAAAAATGAAAAAACAGGTATCCATCAACTTACATGGATATTTTGAGACACTTACACAATGAATCTTGCGATGAGTAAAAAACAAGAAATGTAGGAAATTGAATGAAATTTCCAAATACATAATTTTTTCTATTGAAAATGTTCTTAACTATATAAAGTTAGATATTTTTTAATGGGGACTTTGTATTTTTGGGACAAATGATAAGGTATATGTTTTTGTGGGTGCAATCTTTGAGTGGCTAAATGATGGAATAAACTTATGAAAACCGGTAGACATATAGAGAACATATAGTACTAGTGCATGACTATTTTTCCAATAATGAAAATAATAATTTTAATTTATTTTAATTATCTAAGTGATCAAACCTCGAAAACGGTATGTCAATTGTGGGTGCAACGTTTGAATGTCTTAATGCGATTGTTTGGAAATGGGTTTTTTTATAGCATGTAGAGGTTGGTGTTCTTTAGTGCACCATACAATTTGTTTTCAAAATGGTTGAGAAATGAAAGAGATATGGACGAAACACTAACAATGTGTTTTCTGAGTTGAGGAGTGATGACAGAAGATAAATAAGAAAAAAAAAGAAAAATTATATATTCTTGTTAAAAATCACATATTTGGAATCTGCAAAAAAAAACATACTTGTTTCTAAAATTTCATAAAAAAAGGAGGTGTGCAGCATACTGTAACCAACGGCTAAACATGAGCATATTTAAAATTTGGATATAATGCTCAATTAGCCATGGCTTATCATACTCCAAGGAATAAGCATGTTGAATCCAAAGCAAAGTCTGAAGCAGACACATAGGCATAAGAATGCCACGCCATCATGGGTGGAGACTCGTCCTTCTCATTTGGAGGGAATACATTTTTGAATTTAAACAAAATTAGTGTGCATGGTAATCCTTCAGAAAATGATATATGGTTGATTGACTCAGGTGCGTCATGTCGTATGATCCCTCATAGGAACTGGTTCTATGAATATCAAAAGTACAATGGAGGATATCTGTACTTGGGAGATGATTCACCAGCTAGTATCATTGGACGTGGTAGAGTCAAGCTAAAACTAAAGGATGTAAGGATTAGAATTCTACCTTGAGTGCTACACATTCCAAATCTAGCAAGAAACTTGATATTTGTCGGAAATATGGATGTTACAGGTGTAAAGATTGTGTGTGGAGATGGTGGTTACAAAATGGTTCGAGGATCAATGGTATTGATGAGGGTAGTTCGGTATGGAACTCTTTACAAACTATTGGGAAAAACCATCATTCATGAATGTAACAATTATGTTGTGCTGGAGGAAGGAGGTAAAGATGACAAAACCTTGACTGCATCAGGAGGAAAGACAATGATATGGCATCAAATATTGGGGCATATCAGAGAAAAGGGACTTCGAGCATTACAAGGTAAAGGTATGGTTGAACGTATGAATAATTGCACTCTGGATTTTGATTTCTATGAACATTGCATATATGGAAAACAAAATCGAGTAAGATTTGTGTTTGGTGCTACAAGAGAAAAGGGAACTATAGAATTAATAAATAGTGATGTGTTTGGACCCGTTCCTATTCCATCATTAGGATTTATTTCCTTCGAAATAAATCTAAATTATTTGCCAAGTTTAAAGAATTTAAGTCTCTTGTAGAAAATCAGTCAGAAAAGAAAATAAAGGTGTTGAGGACAGATAATGGTGGAGAGTTATGTGGGAATGAATTCAAGGACTTTTGTAAGAAGTGTGGTATAGAAAGGCAAAAGGCTACTCCATACACACCTCAACATAATGGATTGGCTGAGAGGATGAATAGGACGTTTATGGAAAACAGAAGGAGCATGCTAAGCAGTGCTGGGATAGGAAAAGAATTATGGGAAGAAGCAGTGGAGAGAGCATGTTACTTGGTAAACCGAACACCCACATCAGAATTGATTGGTAAAACTCCACAAGAGGTATGGAATGGTAAGAAACCCTCTATTAAGCATCTGAAAGTTTTTGGTTGTGATGCTTATGTACATGTTCCAAAGGAGAAAAAGAGCAAATTGGATAACAAAGTTGAGAACTGTATCTTTATTGTCTATACAGATGGTATATATGAAAGGGTATAAGATTTGGAATCCTATAACTAAGAAGATTGTTTACAGTCGAGATGTTGTGTTTCAAAAGGTCAAAGAAGTCCCCAGACAAGAAGTGAATCCAATGGAAATGGAACAAGAGAAAATAGAGTTTAAGTTAGAAGGTGAAGAATCTGACTCAATAGAAGAAGCAGAATTAGAAGAAGAAGAACCTCATACTCCATTTTTTAGGAGATCATCTCGAGAAACAAGGAAACCGGAAAGGTATTCCCCTCCTAAATTTTTCTCTCATTTTGCTATGTCTATTACTGATGATGATCCTAGAAATGTGAAAGAAGCTGTTAATTTAGAGGATAGTGATCTCTGGAAAAAGGCCATGGATGAAGAATTGGATTCCTTGGACAAAAATGAAGCTTGGAATTTAGTCCAGTTATCAGCTGGGAGAAAATCCATTAGAAGCAAATGGCTATTTAAAAATAAGTTGAATGCAGAAGGTAAAGTGGATAAATAAAGCCCACTTGGTAGGAAAGGGATATTCTCAGGTAGAGGGGATTGATTTTGGTGAATTATTTTCTCCATTTGCAAAATTAACTTCTATTATATTTCTTCTTTCTATTGTTGTTGCTTTTGATCTTGAAGTAAACACATATTTCATTAAATTTGAAAATATTTTATTACAAGAACAAACATAGGATTGATTTTTTTTGTTACTTTCAATTTCTAGATCCAGCATTTAATTCCGAATTTAATGAAATATGTGTTAGTAGAGCATATGGATGTGAAGGCATCATTCTTACATGGGGATATAGAAGAAGAAGTATACATGAAAAAACCAGAAGGGTTCATAGTAAAGGGAAAGAATGAGTCGGTATGTAAACTAAAGAAGTCCCTATATGGTCTAAATCAATCTCCAAGGATGTGGTACCAAAAGTTTGACACATACATACTTGGATTGGGGTTTGTGAGAAGCAAAGTTGATCACTGTGTATATTCCAAATAGGTTGGTGACCACTTCATTAACATAGTTCTGTATGTTGATGACATGTTGCTGATTGGAAACAAGAAATATGCTATAAAGGACGTGAAGCCTCAACTGTACTCCAAGTTTAATATGAAAGATATCGGTGCCGCAAACTTCATTCTGGGAATGGAGATAAGAAGAGATCATGCAAACAAAATGATTAGTTTAAATCAAAGAAAATATGTTGAGGCCGTACTACAAAGATTTAACATACAGGAAAGTAAGCTAGTCAAGGTTCCTATTCCCATAGGTGTAAATTTATCTGTAGAGCAGTGTCCCAAGACACAGGAAGAAGAAGAAGACATGTCACGGGTTCCATATGCCAGTGCAATTGGTAGTTTGATGTATGCAATGGCTTGTACAAGAATAGACATTGCTCATGCAGTGGGAGTTTTGACCAGATATATGTCAAAACTAGGAAAGGAGCATTGGATAGCTGTAAAGAGGGTCTTCATATATTTGTGTGGCACCACAGATTATGCAATTTGCTACCAAGGAAGAACTAGACAAGACATGGACGAGACAGAGGAATAAATGTACATGAATTTGTTGATGCAGACAGGGTTGGAGACCTTGATCATAGAATATCTACAAGTAGGTATTTTTTTAACCTATTTGGAGGAGCTATTAGTTGGATGAGCAAGAGACAAGCTGTAGTTTCACTCTCAACTACATAAGTTGAATACATGGCAGCCACTCATGCAAGAAAAGAAGCTGTGTGGTTGCAAAGATTGTGTTCAGGTATTGGGTTTGTACAGAAAGGTGTAAGGTTAGATTGTGATAGCCAAAGTGAAATCTTCCGGGCAAAGAACCCTACTTATCATGCTAAGAAAAATCATATTGATGTGCAATATCACTTTGTGAGAGATATGGTTGAAGACAAGAAGGTGTTGCTGGAGAAGGTTGACACCATGAAAAATGTTGCAGAATCATTAACAAAGTGTGTTAGTATAGAGAAGTTCTCTTGGTGTAGAGAATCTATGGGCATTTATGCCATGAACCCGTGACTTTAATGAGTATGAATCATTACTATGAAAAGTAAACATCAAGTGGGAGAATTTTGGGTATATGTTATATTCTTTGCATGTGCATATGGAGGGGAGGTGTGCATGTCATCACTGCATCTCGGTGATCCCAAAATATGCTTCATGGAAATAGGTCGTAGGCCCTGTTTCTGTTCGTAAATGCCCGTTAGGTCATTTTCAATGTGAGCACTGCGAGCAATTTTTTTTGGCTATTTATAGATGTTTATGGCTATTTTTAGAATTTGTCTAAAAATATGTAACTTAATCCCGATTAAGGGATTGGAGTATTTTTCTAATCTGGGTGAATGGATTAGGGTATTTGGATGTTGCAGAATACCTATATTTTGTATTGTGAGGATTCATAATGAAAGGAAGAGAATATAGGAGGTGTGGCTCCAAGGTTTTCTGTTTTTTCCCGGTTAAGGGTTTCCAGGGTAAATCTCCATGTTTATGTGTGAATGATGTGTTGTGATCTCTATTTTGCTTAAAATAATATCTATTATTTGCTTCTTTGCACAGGTTTAAGACTTACAAGAAGGTTGTTTCCATATTAATTTAGCTTGGTCATCCAAGAGATGTGATCATTTGTACGATAAAATGTAGTAGGAGACAATGCCATTGCGTCAGTAACCATGTAATGGAACATCTTTATGTTTAGAAATAAGTGGCCAACCTATTACACCACTATTACAAAATATATATCTTCACACTACGAATGTTTTGAATAATACGCCATAAACATAAATTCATAAAACAAGATTCAGAATAGTACTTCTCCAATCAATTTAAACTATAATGAAATCGCACATAATTTTAATCTCTTCCAAAGTTATTCCTCGAGGCGATTCATCAAATTCCATGTACATTAACAAAATGATAAAATGATGTGCATGATATACATAATGTGCAGGATATAATCATAACCATTATTTTGAATCAACCTTATACTCAGATACTTTTAGGTTTGATGTGTATCCCATATATTCGTTATATGAAAGACATCATACCAAACACTAAATTCATTTATGTAGGCCACACAGGTGCATCACTTAGGTGTGTCAACTTCGTGCATCCTTTAAATTTTTGTTAGGTTGTTATGTGGGTAAGGTGCTTTTGTATTCCACTTAGTTGGATCATTTGCTTAGATGTGTTAGGTGCTTATTTATGTTAGCTATGTTCCATCTTTGTGAATACAATTTAATATTGTATATGCAATTGGATCGTGGTAAAAAACAATTTAAATGTACATTTTCTCATTACATAATATTGTAATTGTGAATTGTTCTCAAATTTATAATTGATGTCTCCATGCAATCATAAAATCTATCAAAAATTGGGAACATTACCCATAGAAACATTCTTGGCCACACATGTATAATCACACTTAAAAGACTGAACCATGAAGATCTCAAGAGATTTGATAAGAAATACTTTTTATATCATGAAAGTTATAATACAAAAATAGTAGGACCTTATATGGCCTGTCAATGTACATGTATCAAAAACATATTTGATGTACATGAAAACAAAAGTACATCTATACTAGACCATGCCCCTATACTCTAACTTCCTATTGTACAGAAAATACATATTTGTCCTGGACACACACATCAAAACTCTAACTTTCTCTTTTTTTTTCTTGACCCTGATGCTTGTTTCCTCTGTCCATGACCACTATGCATATTTGGCAACTGCAAATCAATAACAATATTTATTGATAAGGTAACTGAACTATTACAATCCAACAATAACAAATTTTGCAAATTTAAAATACAACTCAATTGTACATAAAACACACACTCACTACATCCATTCAGGGTATGGATGCCTCTGGTGTCCTCCTCCTTGCATAGAGTCTCTCTACAATGCTTCTCTGCAAATTAAAAAAAATATGTCAACTATCTCAACAATTACAAACATGTACATGAATGAGAAAGTACTAATCAATTATGTAAAAAATGAACATTTCACTGAAAAAAATTGTTCATGGGAATGAGACAGGGTTTCTCTAGTAGGAAGAGGAGATGTAGGTTGAACATCAACCTCGATCGCATCCACTAATGGACCAGGGTGTGGCTACATTCACCAAATGATAAAATAGTTAGACATCGTGCATGTCCATAGACAATATAAATGAACCGTACAATTACAAATATTCAAGTAGATGTACCTCTGTGTGACTTATCCCTATTGTAGATGTAGCATTGACTGCAGCATTAACAACCCCACTAAGGTCTAGCACAGATGACTCTACATCCTATTGCTGTAAACATACAAAAATAACATTAAGAAAAACTAGTTGTGAAGTGAATTCAAAGCTAACCAGTGACTGCCATTGGAAGTGTGTACATTACCATGGGATGAGTAGGTTGATCATCATGGACACACACTCTTTTTAAGGAAGAGGGTCTTCTGGTGTGGTCAACCCTCTTATATACATTTGTACTCGGGGAGATCCAAACCAAAGAGGCGGTGTAGGGATTTGTGATGATGTCCGCAGTCATAAAGTGTTACCATAGTTAGACATGGACTTCAATGAATGGAATAATATGTATTGAAAAACTAACATGTTGTAATATAATTACCCTTGCCTGGGACATATCTCCCCCATGGGAGGGACTATTGCCAACAATTTATCCCCTCTTTAGATCGATATAGCATCTGCAAGTTTAAAAATTATAAATATTAGCAATCTATAAAGGATTTTACAGTAAGAAATTTAAATAATTCGAACAAGATTCAGTCATTAACCATGTACTTACATTCTTTAGGTGATCATAAATTCCACCTAGGAATAATTCACTGAGTTAAATGTCTCCAGCATTCGGTTCTAAATGGGGTTCTTGCAACTTAAAAAAGTGTAAATATTAGACAATTTAACAAATTAATCAAGACTAACACATGCATTAACAAAATGATATGTATTAAAAAAATGATACATGTTGAAATATTACCTCGGTCTTGGTTGTTTGGGCCTCGGGTACAACCACACAAGGTGCACTACCACCCCCCTAAGAGGCATCAATCTCCTACAAGAGTAAAAATTGCATATATTACAAATCTTTTAGTATGTGTACAATATGGAAAAATTAAAAATTCAACAACAATAGATTTTTAACAATTTCCTTACCTGAAAACCATTCATTGTATAGGTACCATGTGTTGGTCCAGGACCATAACATGATTGACCACACGTTGTGCACACATGTGGCTCTCTTTGAGGAACATGGGATGTCAGTTTATCCCCACCAATAGATGGTCCTCTACCAATGGAAGTTGGTGGTTGTTCCCCAGTAGAGGAAGAGGGCCCTTCCTGGTCAATAGTTGTGGTATGTTAGGAAACCATCTCAGCTAGAGTAATAAATGCCTCCTATGTCTCGGTAACCATATCATGTGTAGGAGGGATGTCTAGTCTTGGTAGCCGTGAACGTGGTGCAGGTATCTGTCGATTGGCATCTCTATGCCTAGCATTGGGTCGGTTTTGGGGCATCCCCCTACCAACTCCTTGGAACCCCAACATGTCAAATTAGTTTAAATGTTTCCCCATCACAAACTTTGCATACAACTTATAGAGGAAGTACAACGGTACTTCCCTATTGTTGTGCAGGGGAATGTCGAAAACCATGTACCATCTATCCATCCAATGGTCTCTAATGTGTGGAAATATCCACCACTCAATCAAAAAATGTGGCCTGGTGCTCTCCGAAATGTCATCCGTCCTAGGAACTTTAAAAAATGTATATATGTGCTCTTTGGTTATTTTTATCTTCTTTATCTCATTGTAGTTAAAACCATTAACATATTCTTCTCTTTTTCTTTCCCTGTATGATGCGATGCTATAAAAAGCATCATTTGATATGGCGATAGTATCAACTATTGTTAGCAATGAGGATGACAAGGAGCGGTGGAGCTCATCTCCACCCCTCCAGGAAGAACCAATCTCTCTAATATGCCGAATAACCCTCAATATCTCGGCATTGTGGTCCATAGTATCCACTGCAATCATAAATACAAATCAAATGTCATTAAAAAAATAAACACATGATATAATGGCATCTCTAAGCAATGAAAAGTGTAAAACTAATGTATGACAAATAACAACATAAACTAAACCTATTATTTAAATTTCAAAATTGATCTTGAATATTACAGTAAAAAATAAACATTTAACATTTTTTCATTTTAAATCTATGTCCTAAATTCAAGTATTAATTCCAATTTCCATATGCATGCGTGCATAAAATGTATTATGTGCATATGTTGATTAGGAAGCTACTCTAGCTTATTTTAAGGCTTGAATTACGAATTTTCATTGAAATTGTGAGGTGTTGTCTAATTCCCTTGCAGGACCAGCTCCCAGATTGTGGGTAAAGGCAACGACTAGAGCCTAGAAGAGGCGGCATAATGTGCTAGTGATGAATAAAATCCTAGTATAGGCAACGATTTTGTTAGGTATGTAATTATTTGTTGTAGCGTGATGTTTTTTGGACTCCAAAGTCCATTTAGAAAATCTTTATTTATATGCAATTTGGTCCATGTATGGATTCCACTTGATGTTATTTTAGTTGTATGCACTCTTTTGATATACCCATGAGGGACTAAATGCATAATTGTGTATAGTGTCCTTTATGGTTGCAAGGTTTCCACTGGATTCTATCATATATGATACTATGTGATTGGCATGTAATCAAACACATCAACCCCCCTATGTATCTTGATNCTTAACCAAAAAGTACCCTTCAGTCAAGAGGAAATATTTGTTAAGCATGGGAAGCTTCTATACCTTATTTTAACACTTGGATTAGGAAGTTTCATCAAATCTATAAGGCGTTTATTGATGTTCTTGGACAACGAACTTTGATATTTCGGATAGAGCAAAGAGATTTACCATGTTTGTTTATGTGTTTTAGGGAAGATATGAATTCTACTTGATTTTTTTTTAGTTGTATGCAAGCTTGCAATATAATTGACAAACTTTGCATATTTGTTAATTTTGGTTTGAATTCACAAGGATGCTTGTGAATATACATATAAAAATAGTGAAGTTGATTTGTTTTTTATGAGTTAATTGGGGTTTTGGCTTACATTGGGCATGCAAATTACTTATACAAACTTGCAATGCGCTTGACAAACTTTGCATATTTGTGAATTTTTGTATGGATTCACAAGGATGTTTGTGAATATGCATATGGAAATAGTGAAATTGATTTGTTTTTTATGAGTTAATCGTAGTTTTGGTTTCCATTGGGCATGTGAATTTTGGGTATGAATTTTGGTAAATAGTCAAAATTATTTGTTTTTTATGAATAAATTGGGTTTTTGGTTTCCATTGGCTAGGTAAATTCCTTTATGGGCATATAAATTAAAATATTTTGGTTTAATTTCAAATTAGGGAAAAGAAAATAATGAATATAGGGAAAATAGAATGAGAGGATTTGAATAAAATACCTCACAAAGAAGAGATTGATCCCAAGGTGGAGTTTGTTTCCTTTTGCTCACCCAACAC
The DNA here is from genome assembly GCA_001517045.1 of Pseudotsuga menziesii. Taxonomy (NCBI): domain Eukaryota; kingdom Viridiplantae; phylum Streptophyta; class Pinopsida; order Pinales; family Pinaceae; genus Pseudotsuga; species Pseudotsuga menziesii. The sequence goes on along the minus strand of LPNX010300972.1, from coordinate 41,483 downwards.
GTTTTTTCCCTAACTCGTTCTGGTCCATCCAAGCTCCAATCAATGCGGCGTTGTGGTGAAAATTACAGGCTCGACCCGTTTTAGCCATAAAATAGGTTTTTGAAAACATGAGCACAATTTGTATTACTAAATCGGGGGCACGTTTTTGTGTACTATCCTAATTGGCATGCATGTTGGCAGCCTTGGGACTAGGCTTGGCAGAGTCGGGATTTCTTGGGATGATTTATATTTTATGGATAACGAGTGATTAACTTCAATCTACCATTGCATCTAAAAGGTCCCTCAACTTTGTGCACTCACCCGATTACTAACTTTCCACATATTTTCCTAAAAAATGATCATAACATGGGTAGAATTGATTTTTGTGATATAAGTCTTCAATGAAACACTTAGTTTTATCAAATAAGAATGTGTTACCATATGGAATTGAGTTTAAGAGGTGTAGATATTTATGTCATAGAAAAAAATACATTTATCATTTTACATAAACCGAATTTTCAATATCCCATGATCCTTATGCCACTATTTCATGATGTAGATTTACATATATAAATTTAAGGATATAGTGTGTATTCCAAGGGATAAAAAAATGTTTATTTAATAATCACTATAATAATAATAATGTATTTATTCATACATAAAATTTAATATCTTAATATTTCATATTTTAATATAAATTACATTTTCAAATTCAAACTCTACTCCAAATGATAATACATACTTATTTGATAGAAATTAAATGCTTCATCAAAAACGTTTGTTTATTTATTTTGGTAAATATTTAAATTTACAAATTTAGGTTTTCTTTTAAACGTCTCTCCTGGACATGCACACACATATATTTTTTTAATAAACAAGTTTTTTCTTAGTTAATAAAATGTAAAGTGCTCATTTCTTCTTCCACCTCTTTATTAATCATATATCTTTCACTAATAATCTAAAGTATTTGCAATGATCGTTAAGGTGATAATGTAAAGGATTTACAATGATCATTAAGGTGGTGGAATTATTTTTCATGGTACACTAACACTCACATAAGATGAGAGTTACTGCATGTATTTAGTAACTTATGTTCATTTATTGTAACAAACTTATGTTGTGTGAATGGATCTAGGCATATGAGCTTTTAATTTGTAAAAATTACTACATGAATTTAGTGATATATATTCATTAATTGTAACAGAACATGCTGTGTGAATGGGCTTATGAATTTTTAATTTTAGAAATACCATCTCATCCATGGACAGGGTTTTGTTTAATGGAGAATACCTATATGCAAAAAAATATAAATATCACCATCATCTGAGTGGGCTCACATGATCTAACAATTTATTCCTCCATTTACTTTTATGATTCTATTTCTGTTGTGTATTACTTGTTCTACAACTGGTTTGTATTTTTTGTTTTTTGTTTTTAATTTTAATGTCCATATGCTTTCCATCACCAACTACCTACCCACCTGGAAATTTAAAAAATAATCCAAGATTTCATTATTCTCAAGCCATAATACGAACAATTTGAAGTGGGAATGAGAGTTTTGAATGGTCAAAACTCTTAAGACCCAAAAGTTTGAAGTAGGTCTAAAAAAAAACTGAAAATTTGAAGTGGGTGCCAAGGTTTTGTGTTGACTGCAAATTGAAGGCTTCAACTAGGATAGTATGTGTTTTGGGTTGTCACATGCCCCGACCTGCAAAACATTTTATGTTTTAAGAAACATTATGTTACATTTTATGTTAAAGTTTGTAATTAATGACCAAGTGGGGTTAAGGGTAATTTAATGTAATTGCTGAATATTTTATTAATAAATAAATGAACGATGAGACAACAACTTAGGGAAGCTATTAAATGAGTGTTTTACTGGTCACTTGATGGAGAAGGTTGAGTTGAGAACAGATTGACACTCAGAAACATCCTCAAACTACTTCTAGCTGTTGCAGGTGGCAACTTCCCTATTTTTGTGGTCTTGTCCCCGAAGAAAGTGGAACAAGAGAAGGTGGCTCATCAAGTAAAAATTGACCCAAAAGACCTAGGCATGCTAATAAAACTTCCCATTGAAGATAGCTGAGGCTGCTCATTCTAGATTTGTGAACATTCTGAGAGAATTAAGTGCACAAGGAAAATTTGATGGAGGGGACTAGCTAAAGTATGTTTTGAGTGGAAAAGTGCTGAAGACCTGGACTAGTGCAGCTATTCTAAGCTGATTTCATACTGTTGCATGCAGAACTAACTTACTACTGAGCACTCAGTGAAGTTACAGACTCATTACTAGACTACATCTCTCACCCTGTACTTCTACCAGGTGGACCAAGAGACAAGCTTGGGGGTCCTGAGAATTGCAGTCTAGATTTTCTATAGGATTTGGTTGGGAGGAACAGGTTCCTTAAGCTGTTGTCACCTCATCTATTTCTCCAGGTTCTATTTAATTTATCTAGCTATCTAATTGTTTATTATTATCTGACAAGTTGAGTTAATCAATGAGATTTTATGCATCTGTCCTTTTTGTTGCTAGGGTTAGTTAGGAGAAATGTATATATTGTGAAAAGATAGTTAAGTTATGAACTAGTTAGATTAGGGTAAATATTTTAGATGAATTTCTAGTTTAACTGATAGATAGAAAGAAAATATCTAAACTGTATTTTTCCACACCTTTAAGAAAAGGTAGTACTCTAGTACTGTTATATTTTTAACATTAAGCTAGCATTATATTAGGATCTTTAAATGAGATAATAACCAGCACAACAATCAAACACAAGAGACAATGAACACAATGTTTTTCCTCAGGGAAACCATAAATGGAGAAAACCCCGCAACTTCTTCAAAGATAGAATCAACACCAAAATAGAAAATCCCAAAATAGTAAGATGATCTCTCGACAATGGTAACCTCTTTCTTCCTAGCCCCGGTGTCTTCCTCTTCCTCAGCTATGCACTACAACTGAGTGTGAGTGAGTGTGTATCAAATAGAGAGGCTAGCTCTCTATTTATACTAATTCTTGACTTGACTAAACCCAACTAGGGAAAACTTCACTAGGTGAGTCTAATAACCCTAGTGCCCCGGAACTGTGGGGACTTTAACCCTTGATCAATAGGAGGGTTACCCACAATGACTTGACATGACTTGTTTACATTATAGATCCTCCCGATCGGAACATTGAGGCATGACATGAATCAATTACATTACAGACACATCCCGGAATAAACATCAGGGTACAAGACATAAGATACATAGGTGAATACATTCCAAAGTTACAAATACATCAACACTACCTCTTAACTAGGAAGGTATTATTTCGACACAATTTTCAGCACTGGCCTTCTTCTCTGTATCAACTGGATCATCTTGCCATCTTCATCTTCAAGTCTTATTTGTCTTCTTCATCTTCAAGTCTTCTTCTAAGTCATCTTCTTCTTCAAGTCTTCTTCATCTCGGGATCTGGATCATCTCGACTACTGGATCATCATCACATCTAGATCATCACTTGATCTAGATCATCATCAACTCTATATCATCATCACATCTGGATCATCACTTGATCTGGATCATCATCAAGTCTAGATCATCATCACATGATATCTCATAATGGTGCTATCTCGATTCTTCTCGTCACAGGAAGTTCTACAGAGCCAGACCTTTTTCATGCTGGTTGTAGGCCTACCCTTCATGTAGGTCTTTAGCACTTATATCTGACCCTAAGTCAGAAAGGCCTTCCCAACTCTTACATCTAACCTCATCTTATTAGAAAAGCACTCCCAACACTCACATCTAACCTCATCTTGTCAAAAAGGACCAACACTCACATCTGACCATGTGTAAACACATCACACCAGAATGGCTCAGTGCTTACATCTAAGTTCATCTTGTCGGAAAGGCTCTGCACTTACATCCAACCCCATCTTGCCAGAGAGGCACGGCACTCACATCTAACCATGTGTAAACACATCGCGCCAGAATGAATCAACACTTATATCCGACCTCATCCTGTCAGAAAGGGTCTGCACTTACATTTGACCATGTGTAAATGGAGGATTCCTAGTAACTATCCAGGTGCCTCTATTCTCCTATAGAATGGCATTAGCCCTTATATCTGATCAAGTGGAATACATCCATCAATCACATCAGAATGGCCATGCGCTCACATCTGATCATGTAAGACTACATCCTATAGTCATATCAGAATGGCCCTCAGTCCCAGACTAAGTATTCCTAGTAACTAACCAGGTTCCTCCATTCCAAGAATGGAATTTATCCCTTACATATGATCATGTAGGAACCAATCCTACAGTCATATCATAATGGCTCATCACTCACATATGACATGGAAAGAACCTAAATCCTCTCACCATGACAAAATGGCTCAGCCCTTACATCTGACCATGGAAGGAACTCAATCCTATCCCATGTCAGAATGGCTCTAGGTCTCATCATTTACCCTTGGAGGGAACCTCGATATGGAGAACACCAATCCTCTCCTTGAAGTACTCAAACTTCACTCTAGCCAATGGATTTGTCAATACATCAGCTATCTGTTCGTCCGTCACGACATACTTGAGCTTCACTGCTCCTCTCTACACCATATCCCTAATATAGTGATACTTGACCTTGATATGCTTCGACTTGTCATGGAACAATGGGTTATCTGACAACTTCACACAACTCTAGTTGTCGTAATATATACAAGTAGCATCCATATAGAGATCAAATAAATTAGACAGTAGCTTCCTCAGCCATATTGCCTCACAACTAGCTGAGCAAGCTGCAACATACTCTACTTCAGCTGTACTCAGTGCCACACAGGATTGCTTCCTACTAAACCAAGAGATCACACTTGATCCCATACTGAAGCAACATCCTGAAGTTCTCTTCCTATCGATGGCACTTCCTGCCCAATCTGAATCAACATACCCCTCTAGGTTAATCTTCTGATTCGCCTCGTACTTGAGCCCATAATCAACTGTACCCTTCAGGTACCTCAGAATATGATTTGCAGCAATCAAGTGAACATGGCTCGGATCTGTCAAAAAATGGCTCAAGGTGGTCACAGCAAAGCAAATATCTGGTCTTGTGATTGTCAGGCACATCAAGGACCCAATCATCTGACGATACATCATAGCATCAACCGCTTCTGATGAAGCATCACTCAATAGCTTCAGGTTCGATGCCATAGGTGTGGTTATGGCCTTGCAGTCCATCATCCTGAATCTCTTCAGAATCTCTACTGCATACTTCCCTTGTCCAAGGAAGACTCCATCCGCATTCTGCCAAACCTCCATGTCTAAGAAATAGTGCATCATACCCAATTCTTGAGGTTCTTCTTGAATTTCTTCCTTCATGATTGTGTCATGAATTCTGGGTTCTCTTGTTTCTTTAGGTTCTTTAGCCGGTTTCTTCCTGGATTTGATGTAGGCTGAATCTTCGTCAAATGTCACATCTATGATTATGTCAATATTCTTGAACTCTGGGAAGTATATTCTATAAGCCTTCAAGCTTTCAAAGTATCCCACAAATATACCCTTATTTCTTGAAGGATCTAACTTCATCCTCTTTTCTTTTGGAATGTGTATGTACACGGGACAGCCAAATATTCTGAGATGGCTGACTTTTGGTTTCTTGCCAGAGAAGACTTCTTCAGGATTCTTGTTCTTGAGTACTCTGTGTGGAGTATGGTTCTATACATACAATGTTGTTCTGGCAGCTTCTGCCCAAAGATGTATAGGAATATCTTAATCATAAAGCATTTCTCTTGCAGCTTCCATGAGAGTCCTATTATTCCTTTCTTCAATCCCATTCTGTTGTGGATTATATGGAGTGGAAAACTCCCTCTTAATCCCTGAGTCTTTGCACAACTCTTTGAATTCATTTGATGTGAATTCTTCGCCATTATCTGATCGAAAAGTCTTGATCTTACTTTCAGTGTGGTTCTCAATCAAGGATTTGAATTCCTTGAACTTGCTGAATACTTCATCTTTGTTCTTCATGAAGTATATCCATGTCTTCCTAGAAAAATCATCAATAAAAGAAACATAGTATGCATACCTACTTAGTGAATTGGATGGCATTGGACCGCACACATCAGAGTGGATGATTTCCAAGATTCCTTTTTCCTTGCTCTCGCTACTTGGAAATGTCTTCTTTGTGTTCTTCCCTTTCGTACATACTTTGCATACACCCTCATGTTTTGTTTGCATTTCTGGGAGACCTTCAATAGCTTTACTTGCAAGTGGTAGTGCTCTGTAATGCACATATTCAAGTCTTCTATGACAAATCTCATTTGGTTCTACTGATTCATGAACCAAATATTGTTCTGGTTGGCCCTTCAATTTGTATATTCCTCCTTCTTGTTCTCCAATCACTACTTCATCATTGAAATACTTTCCTTTTGTCCACGTAAGGACTTGGCCATCTACAAATGCAACCCTCATTCCATTTGCATCTAATGCAGATATGGAGAGGAGGTTCTTCTTTAGTCCAGGTACAAATAATACATCTTTCATCTTGATATACTTTCCAAAGTCTAGCCTATAGGAGGATTCCCCACTAACTTTTATTGGATACTGGTAGTCATCTCCAAGTTTCACCTTGTGAGGTGATTCATGTTCAGATAATTTCATAAAGGATTCCTTGAATCCTATCATGTGCTTGTTATCTATAAGCCAATCATTGCTTCCATGTGTGATAGTTCCCATGAGAGCGGAAATCAAAACATATTCTTCATCACTTGAAGAATCATCATTGTCTTGTATGTTTCTCTTTGTGGAAGGTTCATCATCCTCTACATCATGAGCATGATGTATTATCTTGTTTCCCTTATTCTTGTGAGAGATACTTTTGTTCTTAGGACAATCTATAGCAAAGTGTCCTCTTTCATCACATGTATAGCAAATGAACTTAGACTTATCTCTAGGCTTTCTAAAGTTATTCCTTTGATTAGAGTACTTACTTCTGTGATGGCTAGATCTAGTTTTCTTGGATTGTACTGTGAGAGCTTGATCTTCACTTACCATCTTCTCTTCTCAAGCTACTATCCCAGCTTCTTCTTGAGAGAATTCTTCCCATAGTTTGTTGAACTTGACTAACTTCTTTCTGGCACAAATCCCTTGAATGAAAGAGTCCCATGTCCTAGGGAGACCATTCAAGGTGGTCATTACAATCTTTGCATTCTCCACTTCTTCATCTACTACTTCCAATTGTTCCTTGATCTGAGAAACCCTTGTAAAGTAAGACTGGATGGTTTCTGCATTTTGGATCTTCACATTCTTCAACTGGTTCCTTAAGGTCATCTTCTGGTTTATCTTCTTTCCTTCAAACAATTTGGTTAAGGCATCAAACATAGCTTTATGTGTCTTTAGGGAGGACACCTGTGGTATGAGGTGATCCTTTATTGAATCAGCAATGATCCTCTTTGTCATAACCAACTTCTTCTTGTGTAAGGCCTTAGCATCATCTCCCTCTGGAACTGGAATCTCCTCATTGATGTAGGAGCCCAACTCATTCTCTTCCAAGTTTTAGGGAGATCCTATACTTCCAGGTTGGGAAGTTATCAGCTCCCTCAATATTTTCATCAAGCTTGGTATGATGAGACATTTTAACTAAGAACCTCAAATGGAAATACAAAAGATTTAGATCTTACCAGGTCAAGATGTCAGATCTGAATATGGAGCTAAAATTCCACAGTGCTGGTTCAGGAGCAAATTAGGGTTTTGCTTTTCTGGAGTTGTATCCAACCAAATGCTTTTATTTTGATCCCTAAATTCAATTTTGGGGAGGAGATCAATCCAGGACTGGGCTCACTAAAAAGTTTGACTTTTGTGAAAAGCCCTAATTTCCGACAGTAGTGTCGGGTCCAAAACTGAAAAACCTCAGAATTGGATTCAGCTTCGATAGAAAGATACGCCCTAGGGAGGAGAGTTATTCCAACCTTCTTTTGGTGAAAATATATGGAGAGAGATCCAAAAAGTAGGAAGCCCTAGTTCCCGAAGCTGCACATTGTCTTCTTCTTAGGTTAGCTCTGATACCATGTTATATTTTTAACATTAAGATAGCATTATATTAGGATCTTTAACTGAGATAATAATAAGCACAACAATCAAACACAAGAGACAATGAACACAGTGTTTTTCCTCGGGGAAACCATAAATGGAGAAAACCCCTCAACTTCCTCAGAGATAGAATCAACACCAAAATAGAAAAGCCCAAAACAGTAAGATGATCTCCCGATAATAGTAACATCTTTCTTCCTAGCCCCAGTGTCTTCCTCTTCCTCAGCTATGCACTACAACTGAGTGTGAGTGAGTGTGTATCAAATAGAGAGGCTAGATCTCTATTTATACTAATTCCCGACTTGACTAACCCCAACTTGGGCCGACTTCAGTAGGTGAGTCTAATAACCCTAATGCCCCGGAACTACGAGGAATTTAACCCTTGATCAATAGGAAGGTTACCCACAATGACTTGACATGACTTGTTCACATTATAGATCCTTCGGATCGGAACATCAGGGCATGACATGAAACAATTACATTACAGACACATCCTGGAATAAACATCGGAGTACAAGACATAAGATACATAGGTGAATACATTCCGAAGTTACAAATACATCAACAAGTACAGTAGGTTAGTTTAATTTCAGATCAAGAATCAAATCAAGTATGCATGAATGTAAAATTACTATCTTCTACAGGTTTTTATGTATGATTTGTATGTATGTTTCCTTTTTTATTTTAGATGGTTTCAGTTAGCTAGATTACTTGAGCAAAATAAATAGAACTGTTAGGAAATATTTAAAGGTATAAAATAATAGTCTGTGTAATGGTTTACACAATAGATAAAATTATTATTATAGGTCTATTATTTAATAATTAACAATTAATATATCAACATGAATAATTATAACTAAGATTAACTTTCAGAAACAGTAAACAAGACTAAACATGTACTAAATAAATTCATCTAAGTGGAAATGCAAAACTAGGGTCCCCCAAAAATAACATAGTAACTATGTACTCATATTAAGAAGGATTAGGGTTTATAAATAAACCTATTTAAAGAAACTGTAAATATATACATAAACCAAAATTTATCACGCCTCTTTGTTAGCAAGGAGATTGTTCTTTTTATTTCTGAAATAAAGTAAAACCTATTTACTCTATCTTATGTAACCATAAGCAAAAATTGGATGACTCTATGGAATTACCAGCATTTACCCATAAGAAACAATAGAGAATAAAAACCTGTTATCATTTTATCACACTTAGAGAATACAGTAAAGAATTAGGTTACTTAGTAAATTTCTTTTCCTATATTTATTTACTGCAGAAATCTAGTACTGACACTAATAATCGAAATAAGATCTAAATACCCACTCTTCAAACTGTAGTTACAATTTTACACATAGATAAAATAAATATTAATTTAATTTAACAATAACCCGTGATAGATTTAATTCACAAACATATACAACTCAAGTACCATTTCATACAATATGTCTTGGAAGATGGACTGTTGAAGTTGGAAAAGATACATGCTAGCCAAAATTTTGTAGACATGTTGACAAAGGTAGTAACCATAGAGAAACTAAGTTCCTTCTCAATTTCAGTTAGCCTTCAAGCATGAAGGTGAAGATGAGAAATTTCCAAGTCCAAGCTCCATAGCATAGTCCACCAAGTGAAACAACAGTGGAGTTGCCGTGAACAGTCTCTAAGTGGGAGATTGTTGGGTGTGTAGCATAATTATTATTTCATCCATGTTCGTACTTCTGGTTGAGCTATAAGGGGGGGCGATGGGCCATTGATATGTGGTGAAAATTGACTTGTAAAATGTTTTAATTTTCGTAGTCAGTTTGAGCCATTCATTAGATCTCAGATCTACTAGTAGAAATTATGTTAGATATTTTAGCACTATCAGGAAAACCTCTTATGTATGAGGAATTGTATTATGGTTGTTTATTGTATTGTGGAAAAAGAGACAGTGAGAGAGAATAAATAGGAAGTTACAATGGATTTGTTGCATATTATATCCATTCATTTTGTTGGATGGTTAATCGAAACGACTGACAAAGTTATGTGTGGGCATAGACCATCTTAGGTGAATCACGTTATATTGGTGTCTCTATTTTATTGTGTTAATGTGCTTTATTTTTGCACCTTCTTTTATGCTATTGTTCTACAATCCTATTTTTCTAACAAAGATGTAAGTGTATTGTCTAGATTTAATAAAAAAATATAAAAAATAACTAGTAATTGATGAATGGATAAATCATAGCTAATGCATGGATAACTAGAAGAAGGTTGTTGATAATGGGTAGTAGAACAATGAGTAATTACAACTATGCATGGAGAACAAGTGAAATATAACTTGTTCATCGCATTTAATTTATGGCCTATCGGTGTTCACCAGCCACAAATTTAATGAAAGGTACCAACCATCAAGAGAAATGAATCAATTCAAATACATAAGCAAGGAAGGACAATGCGTGTCTTCCAAGCATTTCTAGAAACGCAAGTATGCCCCTTTCCAATGCAAATTGTATTATAACTTGTGTGAAATCTAATAAGAAAAATACATGGCCAATATATCTTCCTTAAGCATGTATCCTCCAAGGTTAACAACCTGCATTCATGAATCAAGTTTTGATGTTAATCAATCATGGGAAACATTATCTATTGTAATCACAACTCTACTAATACAAACAACATTTCTCAAGTATCTCAAAAACAATACACAAAGAGAAGAGAAAGGAGACAAAGTTAAAACCCCACACCCAACATCCAAAATTGTCGTTCCACCACTTGGAAATATGAAGGAAGGTCCTTCTACCTTCATCCAACCTTGGTTTCCCTTTCCAACCTTGATTCCCTTTCCTATTTGCAACCTTGTTATGAGGCATATTTCTATGCCATATCTGCAAATGTAGGTTTAACAATAAAAAATATTTAACAACATAATTTTCAGTACCCAAGATTGATTCCATGTTTTGGTGTATGATATTTGAATAGAGAACAAGTGTATTCCCTACATTAAGCATTGGATATATATCATTACATTAACATAGTGTTTCCCCTCCCTACCAAAGTAGGTAGTCATGTCCATTTATGGAACCCAAATGATCTAACCATTGAATGGCTATAGAATCTAGAACCAAGCACATGCTTTTTCAAATTGGCAATCTCACATCTAGCATTTTGCAATTTCTAAAATTGAATTTCATAATATGACAATTCTCTTTACCACAACTTAAAGTTCTGGAAACGAACATTCAAGAATACATATGTTTTCCATTGATAAAGAGAGTAAGACCTTATGGAGAATTTTAAGCTATGGAACGAATTGTGTAGTCGATGGGTGGTGCAATAAGGTAGAGGATATTTGGGTGTAGAAAAGGGTAGTGACTCTCTTTATAAACATTTATTTCTCTGTTGAAATTGCTACTTCGTCATAGATATTCATAGGGACCGGAATCGAAGGATTCCAAGGGTTAGGCCTCATTAATGCCTTACTAGATTCAACCATTCAGAGAAAAAACTCTCTGTGTTGGGGATCTCCATTTATATCCCTTCCACTGCTTAGCACCAATGCTTGTCTCTGGGATGCATCTATGAATATCCTAGTGGAGTAAATATGCAGTGGAAAAATATGAAGACTACCAAGAACAACAATCCTGAGACAAAATCAAATAGCTTCCCTGGATCCAGCTCATGTTGGAGAAAATCTGGGCACTGATTTTCTTAATGATAGAACCTAGCATGGAAAGGGGCCTCTGCATCCATCGAAGGACCTACAGTACATGAATTCTCAGTTATGGCTATTGCATAGGAGGCTCGGTCCTCCTTTATAATGAGATCACCATAACACTGTGAACACAGGTTTCCTATTTCAAACTCTCAAAAAAGATTTTCCTGCCTGTAAAACACAAGCAACTTATGAAACCCTCAATCTGAACCCAAACATGAAAAATAATAGGAAAGGTGAAGGTGATATCTAAGAAAATATGACACATTATCATGAACCTTGCAAATTTAATGTAATCGATGTAATCCCACCATCACCTTGTGCACTCCATATTTTGAGGCCTGTGTCACCTTATACAGAGCTAAACACATACAAACAAATTCATTTATTTAAACTAGCAATAACCATATTACTAAGATTAATATGTTGGGAATATAGTGATATGCATATATTTGACACATTGATAAAAAAAAATTCCTAATTTAAGAATGTGTCAATTACTTGTATCTAATAGTTAATCTAATATAACAAACACTTAATTTGTGATTGTTAAGTTCATAGTTAAAGTTAATCTCATAGTTGTATTGAATCATTGGCGTTAAGTTAATAGTTGTATCTAATAGTTAATTTAAAAGTTAATATAAAGTTATTGCAGTTAATATAACAAATGTGAGTTATCTCTACTCATAACTTTTAAATGGGGTTTAACTAAGCCTCTTGCACATTAACTTGAGTCCCAACCCAGATGGAGTTCAACTGTGGCGTGAGTTTCACATTACCATGCCACTAAGTGCAATTATCACATGAGTTTAGATGAATTTATTATGAGTTCAAAGGAGTTTATTAGGAGTTCTACTATCACTCAAACTACACATTAATTCAACTCTTAGTTGTAAAATGATGTTTTACTAAACCTTGTGCAAATTAGCTTGACTTCCAGCTCCTAGATGGAGATCCAATATCACATGGATTACACATTACCATGCCATTAAGTTCAATTATCGCATGACCTATTTTTTATTTTTTTTATTTTTTTTCCAACTACCATAAAGTGTAGTTATAACATATATTTTTTATTTCTTATAATTGTTAATTATGAATCTTGAATGATTCTTATTGAATCAATTTGGATAGTACAATTGTCTCATTCTCGTCTATAGATTAAAAAGCATAAATTGTAGTCCACTTCAAAATTTTAAAATATAATGCCGTGTAAAAATAACATAAATTAAAACATTATAAAAAAAATTACATACAAATGTTAATTTATGAACCATCGAATATTAAATCAAGTACAAGCCATATATTGTCAAAAAAAAATTTGAAAACTATATGTAATGCACTAACATCTTAATAAATAAAGATTAAAAAATTTACACTATAGAATCCTCATGTTACACTATAGTAGAGTAATATTTTTTTTCAAACACCATAAAGTACACATCATGTTACATTGTAAGTAGAGTAAGATTTTTTTTCAACTACCATAAAGCCCATTTATCACATGAGTTATATTTTATTTTGTATTTTTTATAATTGTTAATTAAAACATTAAAAAATATACATCCAAATATTAAATGAGGAACCATCCAATATTAAATGAAGTACAATCAAAATATTGCAAAAAAGAAGTTGAAAACTACATGTCATGCATCAACATTGTAATAAATAAAAATTAAGAAAAATATATTATAGAAACATTAGGTTACATTGTTAAGGCTTATATATCTTAAAATTTTGGGGTAGGCTACCATCCATGTTTTTTCATCTATGGACCAAAATGAGCCAAGTGTACTCTCCACATGCGTCACCCAAAATTCGTAATTACAATTAACATTTAAAAAAAAATAGTTTAGTTAACATATGTTATAGTTGGAAAGATTAAACTTCAACTCCAACTATTCAATTATTAGATAGAACCAAAAGATTAAGGGCACCCGCACGAAGTTGCTACCTAATTATGATGCAATGGGAGCGTGCAAGCAGGCTAAATGAACAATGCGCACACACCTCGTAGATGCGTGCACACACTTCCGCTTCGGACTGATGAACCTCCATGCCAGATTGCCAGTGTGGGCAATAAGAGCGCGCACATGCCTGTGGACGTGCATGCATGTTGGGTGTGATAGAAAACAGGGACGCGCGTGCATCCCCGTGTATTAAAAAAAGTAGTGCGTATTGTTTTTGCAAACCGTGAGCATGCAAGGAGGAGCCAATGACCCCAAGGAGACGAATTTGACCCCCAAGGAGCCCAACCAACTTGTGCAAATCGTCTAAAACGACGTGGGAGTAAGGTAAATACAGTAGGAATGCAAATTTTTTTGTTTATTTCATTGTTTTTATTTTTTTTAAAATAAAATACAAAAGTAAAAAGAAATTGAAAATCAATTGAAATGGGCAAAATTGATACTGCAGGTACAAATTACCTAACCACAATGACCAATACTAATGAACCATATGAAGAAATGAATGAAACAAACCAAACAGAGGACCCAAACCCTGAATTAAATGAAGAAAACCCTGAATTAAACAAAGAAGAAAACCCTCAAGATGAATTACATAGGGATTTAAACCAATTAAGAATTTTGAGTGATGAGTTGAAGAACACGAGGGAACCCTCTCGAGTTTCCCTCACCACATCAATACAAAACATTATAGAATCTATCAACAGTGCTCATAATGAGATAACCAGCTTGAGTGAATATAGGGATCGAATGAGAGAGCATTATAGAATTGGTATATCCAAAGAGGATATTAAAAACCTGAATATCACAATAGCCCAACTATGGAGCAAATTTACAGATCCTAGAACAGGACAACTTCCAGATGTGAGGAAGAGGCGATTTTGCATGGACTAGTGTAATTACCAGCCATGGAGAGAAAACTGGAGGAAGAGATGGTTCATGGTATTTGACAAGCCTCCATGTAACAATGTCGAGGTCCCACAGTATTTTCTCAGGAAACTGTGGGCTGAGTTTCTGTTAGGGTTCCATGTGAACTACTTCAACATCATTGAGTTCCAGGGCGTCGATTTTGGCTCAGCTCAAGATCAACCTCACACCCACCAGAACCCACTCAGAGGACCTACTACACCCAGGCGAGAACCAAACCCGCCTCCTCAACCCCTTGGGTTAGGTAGTGGGCTAGATGAGATCCATGAGTCCGTCAGACGTGCCACACAACACCTTCTCAGGCATACCGAATTTGTGGCTATGTCCTTGCAGAGCAAGCAGGACCCCCCCCCGAGAGACACACTTCTGCAAGGTCTACTGGTGGTGGGTGAGGGACATCAAATACAAGTGGTAGCCAGGTGGATCCATCTAGCGCGACGAGACCAGGGCTACATCGTTATTCTCATTGTGGGAATCCATGCTAGGTTCCCATGCAAGAGCATGGAAGAGAGAGCTACCTACATGAGGTTAGTCATTGTTTTATTTAATGTCATAATTTCTAATAAATTTAACTTAGAATCAGATGTTGATGACTTGAGTTTTTTCAATCTACAGCTATTCAGTGCCGAGTCTCCAACGCACGGGTGGGAGGATGATGGTTCCTTCAACCTAGATGGAGCCATGGCAGCTGCAGAGGACATTGTGGCACCATACACATAGGTAATTTTCTTTCAGTAATTAAATTTAATGTTAGTAGTAATTGGATGTCAATCGTCACATATTTATTTAAATTGTCGGTCCATATTTAGTTAATATTTACTAATNATGTCACTTGATTGATTTGTGACTTCTATTGTATCACCAAATTAGTTCTTGTCAATCGTCCCATATTTATTTAAATTGTCAGCCCATATTTAGTTAATATTTAATAATTGAATCTAAATATTTTTGTGCAAATGAACAGGTGTCTGCAGGATTGAGTGACCAGCCATCCCCACCAGTGATCAGTAGATCCCCTCATGAACAGGTATCTTGTAATAAATTAAAAATTTAATTTCAGTTTTGATGGCTTAGATTCGTATAGTTATATTTTTTATGTACTAATACACGATGACATGAATATGTATGTAGGTCCCACCACATCGGCACATCGGTGTCACTATCTCTCCACCAACTGCCTTTTTCCCACCATATATGCCAGGTGTAGCCCCTGGCATACATGTCCATTTCCCTACATCCCTCCCCACCACGTTCCATCCATCCCTTGCCTCCCACCCACCACCACACTTCCATCCAGCTCTGCCCCCACCCCACCCATCCACCCCATCCCTTGCAATTTCTCATGTTTCCACCCTCCCCCCTCCGACCACATTAAACCATCCATCCACATTCACCCATCCCTCCACCCTATCCTAGACCTCATCCCCCTCCTCCATATTCCCCCACCACCCTCGTTTCCTCTTCCAGGGTGGCCCGTTCCATTCTACAACTAGTTGGACTTTATCGTTGTACATCACCACTTCGACCACTCTAGTCCATTCCCTCTCACACCGTGCCCCCTAGTGTTGTAGCCAACATCGATGTGGCTACATCCTTTGTTATGCCATCCACCCTAGCATCAGATCAGGTTGTACAACCCACTGCTCCACCTGCCACCCATGCGGAGCAGTCGATTGCTCCACCTGCCAGCCCCCAGGACCAGCATGTTGTGTTCATGGTGAGATTGATAGTTTATGAAAATATCGTTCAATATTAATGAAAATTAACATAGGAGTAATTTGTATGAGTTATCTTACTGTTTAAATTTTATAGGGTGGCATTGTTGAGAGACTTGGATCACGGAGGAGGGTATCCCGCTCACCACTTATGGTCTCATCTCAGGTGATCCATTTAAATTTGAAAATGTAATTTGATATTCAAATTTTGTTTTATACTTGTATAATTTCCTGTAGGAGTTGGCATTTGATTGTTGTCATTTCAGAGCCCAAGGGGAGGTGGTCGAAGCAGCCGGGAGAACCAAGCTTCCTCTAGCTCGAAGAAGAGGAAGATCGATTTTGGAGTTGGACCTGGGAGCTTCGAGGTTGGGCAGGAGGATTGAGAGAGCCTCCTATGTATACTAGCCATGATGTGGCATTTTGGCACGAGTTGCCATATTTTTTATATGGTTGGATACTTTTGTATATTAATATATCATTTTGTACTTCTTTACAATAGTAGTTTACAATTGATAAGCTTGCAATACTTATTGTTGATGAAGCAATAAAGTCCATAATTTCATAATAAAATGTAAAAAAAATTAACACTGTAGGTTAGTTAACGAAAAAATACACAAATGCATAAAAATACAGTCTTATTCATTGTCCAAATTGCAATAGAAAGAACTTGTTTTCCTTTGGTATTTACATAGTAATTCTAACCTTTGGCCTTCTACTCCATTTTTTATGCTTGACTAACCCTAGGACTGTCTGTCAAACTATATTGTAATACTACCTATTAGGCAGCCATAAGACACACCTGAACCATTCTATTCTAGACTAACCCTTGCTAAAACCCTTTCCCTAGACTCCTACCTTTCCCTCTCTCTAAAGCAATGCTTATTCCTTTCATTTCCACACTACTTAGACCCCCACAACTCTCCCTATATCTTTGACTGTAATATCCATTTTGGGCAGCCCTAGAACACTACTAACTCATCCTAAGCTTCCCTAACATATTCACTATAATATCCTATTTAGGGCAGCCTTAATAGCCTTCTTACCCACCTATCATATCCTAAGTTCACTTCCTTGCCTTCCTATCTTACCCACTCACTAATGCCTCACCTCAAATTTGTCCATAACCCAATTTAAAGTGGCACAAAGACACCCTAAAGGGACTGTATTAGTAAACAAACATTCCCATCCATACTTAAACAAATTTGATAGTGGTATATAAACATCCATAACTTTGCAAAATACTAGAAAAGTCCTTGAATTGCTTGCAAGTCATTGTGTCATCAAAAGCCAAGTGAATATACTTCTTATCATTCCTATTTGACTGGAAATTACATCTTGGACTGTCATAAGACATTTTACTTGACTGGAAATTTGATTTGGTTTAACAGTCACACTGGCTTAGAAGCTTGTCACTTATAAAATTGTTTATCACTGATGTTTACTTAAAAATATTGTACCTTTGTCCTGATTAGCTAAAAAGTGAAATATAGGACTATCATAATGATAAATGCTTGGCTGGAAATACTTTTATGTTGGTTGCAAGAGAGGTTGACTTTGTACGATATAATGATAATGTCCCATCAACACCACTAACATGCTTCAACCACATGCATAACTGAAATTAAAACATCCCATAATGCTAACGTCCGATAAAAATTATTCTTGACAAATAAAAAATGAAACAAGTTCATGAATATGTGTCTTCTATAATGATCTATTGAGCACTTGCAATTTTAACGATCTATTGTACTTGTTGCAATTTTAACGATGTAAGGGTTAGCATGCATAAACTAGGGTTTAGAATCCATGAGGAAACCCTAACCCTAACTGAAGTTTAAAGGTTAGCATGCATAACCTAGGATTTATAATAAATGAAGAAACCCTGACAGGTAATATCCTATTTAGGGCAGCCCTAATAGCCTTCTTACCCACCTATCATAGCCTAAGGTCACTTGCTTGCCTTCCTATCTTACCCACTCACTTCCTATCTTGTCATCCCTATTGATCCTTCCTTTGGTAGTGACATGTTCTCTTTGGGTGTACAATCATGGTTTGAAGGGTCATTTTGGCTAGCAAGTTCCTTTTATTTCAGAATATTTTCCTTAGTAATCATCTTGATGGCCTACACAAGTGCATGATGACCTATCCAAAGGTCTGCACTCATGATATCTAACAAAATAAACACCATTAAAGTTTACTTAACAAATTCAACCCAAAATTATCTCAAATTAGCATGCATAAACAATGCTAGAATCTAGCCAATCATAAAGATAATATAAGCTAAAATTCAAATCTCCACACTATAATTGTTTTCCTCCTTAGGGTTTATAAACCCTAATCATCTTTCATCATAGAAGCACATGGCATTTCAGGAAAGTCTATCTAGGGTTATCATTTTAGGCAAGACTAGTATGTAAATATTCATCAATTACAATAGTGTTAGCTAGGGTTTAGGATAACAAAGAAATTCAATTCATAACCTAGGGTTTAATTCAATTGTAACAATTTGATAATTTGAGTATTGTTCCTGGCATTTGCACAAATTGGTATTTGCATTTGTGAACATATGAAATAGTAAGTAGTTCATATTAATCCCAATAAAATTATTTCATGTATGTGCATAACCTAGGTATAGGGCCTTTTGGTTTTTACTTAAATGATACTAACCAATCTAATGATATATACCTAAAGAGGTTATAAAACCCTAGTTCCATCTCATAACTTGTGAACCCTAGTTATAATATACAATTTGTAGTTCATGAAACCCTAGTTGGTTTTCAATTTGTAAGTGTATCCTAGGGCTATATGGCCATTTGGTTTCTACTTAAATGATACTAACCCATCTAATTTGATCTTCAAACCTAAAGAGTTCATAAAACCCTAGTTTTTCATTCCATGTTTCAATATGTGAACCCTATTTTTATTATGCATGTTGTTGGCTTATATTCTAGTACATTAATAATATAATGCAGCAACGTGTTCTTTCTTAGTGATATCTAGGCACATTGGGCCATGAAAGCATGAGGGGGAGGGCCATTTTCAACCCAAGTTATAGCATGCAATTATAGTTCATGAAACCCTAGTTGGTTTAGGATGTGTACATGTACATGTGTTTCCACTTCCATCTCATAACCTGTAAAGAGTTCACGAAACCCTACCAACTAATATAACATAACATACCATAACATACTAACATCATACCATTCTAACATACCATACCGTACAATACTAACATCATAGTACATACCCTACAATACCCTATGATACTAACATCATACCATGTACTAACATACCATACCATACCATACTAACATACAACATACCATACCATTTTAGTTCCATCACATAATTTGTAAAGAGGTCATAAAACCCTACTTCCATCTCATAACTTCTCAACCCTAGTTATAGTGTGCAATTATAGATCATGAAACTATAGCATGCAATTGTAGTTCATGAAACCCTAGTACGCAATTGTAGTTCATGAAACCCTAGTATGAAAGTCTCAACAAGATTGTAGTTCATGAAACCCTAGCATGCAAAGGTAGTTCATGAAACCGTAGGTGTGTTTCTCTTTTCAATCTCATAACTTGTAAAGAGGTCATAAAACCCTACTTCCATCTCATAAATTTTCAACCCTAGTTATAGCATGCAATTTGTAGTTCATGAAACTATAGAATGCAATTGTAGTTCATGAAACCCTAGTATGCAATTGTAGTTCATGAAACCCTAGTATGAAAGTCTCAACGAGATTGTAGTTCATGAAACCCTACCATGCAATGGTAGTTCATGAAACCATAGGTTTGTTTCTCTTTTCCATCTCATAACTTGTAAGGAGCTCATAAATCCATATTTCCATCTCATAACTTCTCAACCCTAGTAATAGCATGCAATTTGTAGTTCATTAAAGCCTAGTTGGTTTTGGATTTGTACATGTACATGTGTTTCTACTTCCATCTCATAGCTTTTAAAGAGGTCACAAAACCCTAGTTCCATATCATAAATTCTCAACAATAGTTATAGCATGCAATTGTAGTTCATAAAACCCTAGTTGGTTTTCAATTTGTACATGTACATGTGTTTCATCTCATAACTTCTCAACCCTAGTTATAGCATGCAATTGTAGTTCACGAAACCCTAGTATGCAATTGTAGTTCATGAAACCCTAGTATGCAAGTCTCAACAAGATTGTAGTTCATGAAAGCCTAGCATGCATTAAGGTATCCACACTATAATTGTTTACCTCATTAGGGTTTATAAACCCTAATCATCTTTAATCATACAAGCACATGGCATTTTAGACAAGTCTAGCACTAGTTTCGACGTCAACATGTCTATCCTAAGATGATTCCTCAAACCCTAGGTATTTGTCTATTGCATCAAAACAAGCACCAATACCTCCATGGAAAATCATCTAAACTTAAAAAAATATTCTTCTAAGCAAGGAATCAAAAGAAGCTCGAGACTTATCAAGTTAAGTTTTCCATTGTCTTTCCCTAACCTCCGTGTATCACACAAGAACAAGAATGCAATATCACCAAAGACAATAGCTCTTTTCTTTGTATCTTCTACAGGGTTGGAACCCTAATTCTACCTCCTTTGCCTTGACAACAAGAGCTATATATTCTACAAGACAACCATCAATTCCTCTAGTATTATATCTCCTTCTCCAAGGTTTACTTACATATATAAACCCTAGTTTCCTTATGCATATCCAAGTTTCATCATGTAATGCATTCCTCCTCTAGTTGTGTATCACATCTTCTTGTTCCCAATGCTCCTCGACATATGTGTCAGAGGTGGTTATAATGTTGCAATGCTTATCCTCAATATGTGTGCCAAGGTGGTTACTATGCCCATTTGTTCTCCTCAACATGTGTGTGAAGGTGGTCACTATGGTCCAATATTTCACTTATCTTCATCCCAATATCACAAGGTAACCCAACAAAATAAACCCTATTCCAAGTGTACGTTAACACCATGAAGATACATCCCTTTAGGGCACTCTTTCCAAGCATATAACATATCTAGAACCTCTTAACACAACAAATTACAACATCAATAAATCTACTGAGCAAAACCCTAGTTTATGAAGCTGATGCACAGTGGAGTCACCGGGCCATGCAAACATGGTGGAGATGGCCCGGTAGAGGTAATGGCATGCCAGAATACCAACGGAGTTGATGACTCATCGATTTGACCTCCAGTTTCCGAGTTATGCCAAGTTGCAAGTCGCATGAAAATATCGTTCAGGGACACTTGGTCACTCTTGGTTCAGGAGTGAAAACCAAACAGAGCAGCAATATTGCATGCCATTAGCTCCGAAAGGTGTGTATGGAAAATGCCGACATGGGAACACCACCAAGACTGGCATGGAGGAGGTTTTTTCAAAGTTGACCCCCCAATGCGAGAGTTGGATTGAAGGAAACTGAGCAAAACCCTATTTTACGAAACTGATGCACAGTGGAGTCATTGGGCCATGCAAATGTGGTGGAGAGGGACCAGTAGAGGTAATCGCATGCTAGGAAACCAATGGATTCAATGGCTCATTGATCCAACCTACGGTTTTTGAGTTATGTCGATTTGCAAGTCGCATGAAAATGTCATTCAGGGACACTTGGTCACTCTCAGTCCAGTAGCGAAAAACCAAATGGACCAGCAAGATTGTATGTCATTGGATCCGACAAGTGTGTATGGCCAATGTCGACATGGGAACACAACCAAGATTGGCATGGAGGAGGGGTTTTCAGAGTTGACCCACCAGTGCGAGAGTTGCATTGAAGGAAATTGAGCAAAACCCTAGTTTATGAAACCAATGAACAGTGGAGTCACTGGCCCATGAAAAGGTCATGGAGAGGGCCCACTAGAGGTAATAGCATGCGAGGAGACCAATAGAGTTGACGTATCATTGATCCAACCTATGGTTTTCAAGTTATGTCGAGTTGCAAGTCGCATGAAAATGTCATTTAGGGACACTTGGTCACTCTCGGTCCGGGAGCGAAAAACCAAACAGAGCAGCAATATTTCATGCCATTGGCTCAGATAGGTGTGTATGGCCAATGTTGACATGGGAACACCACCAAGACTAGCATGGAGGATGGTTTTTCAGAATTGACCCATTAGTGCGAGAGTTGCATTGAAGGAAACTGAGCAAAACCCTATTTTATGAAACCAATGCAAAGTGGAGTCACTGGCCCATGAAAACATGGTGCAGATGGCCCATTAGAGGTAATGGCATGCCAGGAGACCAACAGAGTCAATGGATCATCGATCCGACATATGGTTACCTAGTTATGTCGAGTTGTAAGTCACATGAAAATGTCGTTCAGGGACACTTGGTCACTCTTGGTCCGGGAGTGAAAAAACAAATGGAGCAGCAAGATTGTATGTCGTTGGCTATGATAGGTGTGTATGGAAAATACCAACATGGGAACACCACCAAGACTGGCACAGAGGAGGGTTTTTCAGAGTTGACTCACTAGTGCGAGAGCTGCATTGAAGGAAACTGAGAAAAACCCTATTTTATGAAACCGATGCAATGTGGAGTCACTGGGAAATGAAAATTAGGTGGGGAGGGCCCTCTAGAGGTAATGGCATGCCAATATTCCAATGAAGTCAATGGCACGTCGATTTGACCTCCGGTTGCCGAGTTATGTCGAGCTGCAAGTCACATGAAAATGTCGTTCAGGGACACTTGGTCACTCTCGGTCCGGGATGACATGCTAATTGTTGGGCATGGTAAGAGAATTATTAAAAGGTTGAAGAAGGGCTTGGGAAGTCAATTTTCAATGAAGGATTTGGGTCTAACACAACAAATATTGGGCATGAACAATATTTCTCCAAAAAAGGATAGAATAAATGTTATAGAAACTGTATCTCTTAAACATGAACAACTCTTTGACCTTGCTCCGTGTTATACCTTCTACTTTCTCATTAAATTCTAATTTCTGACTCAAATAGACGAAGGATAAAAACTTAATAGAATATCAATTAAAATTTAGAGATGAAAGCATAATGCACAAGTCAAATACCATTTCACCATATTAGAGCAATTATTTTTTGAATCGTAGCCCGATGCAACACAAATTGGAGAGAAAGTTGCAAAGATAGTGGTTTACCAGGCAGGACATGTAGAGAACAATATAAAGTGCGGAGTTAGCAAACCTGTGAAGGACATGATGTTTAAACTCCTGCAGCAAAGGTAAGAGAAACATGGGTGAAAGGTTAAACCAATGAAGGTTTCCTATTGAAGATATATGCATCAAACATTTTCACTTGAAAGTTACATTCAAATAATTCAATCTCTAATTAAAATGAGCAGAAGGAATTGAGAATGAAAATGACAATTTTTTTTATTCTTGCATAGCTTTAGTGGCATATTTGTATTCTTTCATAGCTTTTGTATTCTTGCATAGTCAAACATAGAGAATCATGTACTTATCCAAGCTAACATGTCAAAATCTATTAAAAGACAAGATGACCATGAGTGGTTGAAATTGACAACTACTATTAAAAAGAAAAGATGATCATGATAACTTACTCCGCTTTCTATGTGAACTCTGCAAAATCATTTCCCTTTCCATCTATATCGATGTCATGTCTAAATATATAGCATGTATAAATACTTATTACCAAGATGGTGCATAAAATAGATCATACTTGGTAATAAGTAATTATACATGCTATATATTCAGACATGACATCGATATAGATGGAAATGGAAAGGATTTTGCAGAGTTCACATAGAAAGCAGAGTAAGTTATTGTGATCGTCTTGTCTTTTAATAGTAGCTGTTTTCAATCACTCATGGAACTGGAATCCAAGTGGAGTGTAAGTGCAATTACCCAATCTCATTCAATTAAGCCAGCTGGATCCTCTCTGTTGCTAATTGCCTCCATCAATCTCTCGTGCTCTGAATGAGGAAAGAAGTAACGTACCTTGGTTGAGTTCTTCATTAAAACTGTCTATAGATGGATGTCCGTGTGAACAATTAAGTTTGTGAAGTGATAGACCATAGAACCTGGTTTGTAATCCATGAATACATGCCCACTAGTTCTTCATGATTTCCCATCTAGTGTAAGATATTCACCCTCAACCACCATCAATCCAATAAAAAATTCATTGCCTTCATCATCAATCAATGATCCGTTTAGGATTTGCTTACCTTGAATGCATCATGCCAACCAATAATCCATGCCCCATTCATTGTCTTTCGGGGCAACAACTGCATATATGTGTCCTAGTTGTACAAGATATGAGATATGGTCATAGTCAGTCGAAGTCACTGACTGACCCTCCTCTAAGTGGGTTGTTTCACCGACTACACGTGGGTCTACTGCAAGTGACACACAATCCCAATCATCAATCCAATCCATGCATTCACATTCATGCCATTCACCACTGCTACAAGGGATGCAAAAGCAAGCAAGTTTTCGTGTCCATATTTCAAATAGGGGGTTGTTTGAGCTTCGAACCGAATGAAATCCATGTGTTCCTTCAAATTCCTTATACTATGCTGTAACTATAGGAACGTGATCGATCTATGTCAACCAGATCCCAAAAATTCCTGACTGGCCTTCTTACCACTGAATTTTAGTCTGACATTGTTGTTGACCACCATTGAACTATGGATTCTACATCTTTGATATTGGGGTTTCTGGTAAACCTCATCTCCTCCCTTCGTAGTGCGGTCTTGATGCATGCATTGGCCCCATCATGCTCACCTTTGTCATTCCCGGTCTCAAAGTAGTTCCATATATGCGGCACATTATAAGTCTTATGTAACAGACTCATCAATTGGAAGACTTGGGAATTTTTGAACTGGACCGCACAACCATCTGACCATATCCAATGCTGATCCATCTATATATCTCCCTCCTCTAGCTGATTATAGAAAATCTAAAAACAGTGTTGCACATAATGCAAATCATGGCATATGTCATCACTTATGTAAAATTTTGTCTCCTCATGTATTATCCTGTTATTGACACTGCTCTTAGGGACATGCCTATACGTAATATGTACCATGATGCTGACGTGGTCAGAATGGTAGTATTTACTTTGGATTTCATTTTGTGGCTGATGGGTGTAGTTTTTTGCAAAATCCACAATTGACAATATGGTCCCAATGGGAAGTTGTCCCTGCATTTTATGTACTCCTCATCCTACCATCACGCTATGTGCACATGTTGAACATACTGCTCAGTTTTCTTGGAGAAATCCATCAAAAAATCACATACCCCTACCTGTTGCCATGAAAACTAGGGTCGTATTAGAATGTGACCTTTAAAGAATGTATATGTAGAAATTGAACATGTAAGAGGAAAAAAATGCAATGATCATTTTCACCTGTGATGTCACCAATGAAATATTTTTACTTTCCTTCGCACTATCTGATTGATAGGTTACGTACTTGAATCTATGCATCTCCACACTCATATTTCCAAATTGATGCTGATCACTTCCATGAATGCAACAGTTTAAAAGAGAAAACCCACTGCACTTGGAAAAATTCCCATATAGACATGATTTTCCATAGTATTTTTGTCCTTCATGTCTTGGACACATGATGCTGATGATAAAATATCTCGATTCATTCGGTGGTATTACAGATTCCTGCTCAAGGTTAGTATGAAAATCACAAAATATATGTTTATACGTGTCAAAAAAAGATTCATATTCTACATGGTATCTACAACACCATGTGTTTCGATCAATGCAAACGTAGCATGGTTTACATTTCTCAAATTACCTTTAGCCCAGGTTCAATTGTGTGTGCTCATTCTTGAATCTCTCATAGAGTTTAGTCTGTGTTGTGTCAAGGAAGTGTTTGATGTGGGGTTCACATTAAGTAGAGCCTTTTCTCAGCTTTAGCACATATGTTTGATTAGATGAAGGTCTAGTATGATCATTCCAGAACATTTGTATTAATTCCTTGACAGCATCAATTAGCTTCATATCTCAATGAGGCAACCTGCCGACAAAAGCCCAACAATCTTTTCCACCTGGAGTCTGCATATTTTCTCTTATAACAGAGTACTTCTGAATAGTTTTTGTATTTAGTTTAAGTATCTAATAAGTGTGTGAAAGGAGGCGACGTTTCCATGTGGACTTGCTTATAACTAATTCTGATAACACACGACAAGCCGAACAAAAATCTTTAGTATGAGACGTCTTCCCAATCGCATTAAAAGAAGATTGGATATTTCTAACAATATGATTGTTATCATTTGAACTTCTAACCATCTTTATGTCCATAATTCTCCTAACAACAACTAAAAAATTTGACTTTAACAAACATAGTAATAATTGACGTTTACCTTCATCGCCTTTGGATTCAAAATATTCCTTCATTAATTTGTTACATTGCCAATCGATAGTGCATTTTGGGAACTTACCTTCAAGGCCTGATAGACAACTTTCATGCACATGGATATGTCTAGGAGTCCTTTTTCTTACAGTAGACAGTCGAGGTAGGGAAGGTGGACATGAGCTACGGATCCCAGGGATTCTTTGTTGTCGTGAATCATTCACATGTCAGTCCATATTAGGAGTGTGCTCGACATGGTTGTGGTATTTTGGAAGAGATTGCAACTTAATCATTGCTCCTAGGTCCAACGCTTCATACTCAACGTCTCTCAATACACCTATGTCTTCAAGAGCTTCAACATGGATCATTGATGGATTGTTGGTTGGAGACTGTGTTGATGTTGGAACTTCAGTTGGGTCCATTGGACGCAACCGCTTCACCCGTGGTTCTGAAGTAGAGGTTGTTATGTCATCAACTCTGTTAGGATTGGACATAGTATCAGTGGAAATGTCTGGACCATGTCTCACTCTCTCCATTTCCAGCCTGGCCTTTTCTCTTACCTCATTTTCCTTTTCAATGGGCATATTCCTTCTAGTTTTTCTTGCTCTGTTACGTGAGTTTCCCATATCCAAAAGTTTCTTTATTAAAACTATAAGGTCTACCCCTGCATAAGAAGCAACAAAGAAGGTATTAGTTCCATTATACAAGATACATGACACATTCCAACATAAATATCTAAATTACAGATATGTTAGTATGCTAATTATTGGCATTGATACATAATCATTGATTAAAGTTTTCTCTTTATGTTTGGACCAAATTTTCATTTCTATACTCTATTTGAGTCAAGTAAAGATAGTCAAATTTGCAGGTATTATAGCTATAGGATTCTGACTTCCTTTGTGTTCAAAAAGTACTAGAATTCAAAAGAAGATGAGTGAAGTGAGGAGGTTGCAAATCCCTCAAAAAAGGAGAAATCATTGAGGTAGAGGCATCCCTGTCAAGCTCAAAGGCATGTTATGATAAATCTAGCATGAAGAGGAGAGCATGGACAAGTTGGTGAATTGTTCAATATGGACCCTCTCACATGATTGCTTCCAAGTTTTTTATACAAATTGAAGAGTCTCAATAGAGAACCTCATCTATGCCATCCTTGTGGGAAATTGAAATATATTCATGTGCAAATGGTTATTGGTCAACATTGCATACTTCATCTTGTATAGAGAATATGGACAACCTGGTGAACTATTCAATATCGACCCTCTCCCATGATTACTTCAAATGTTTTTTTTTAAATTGAAGAGTCTGAAGATATAACTTCATCTATGCCATCATTGTGTCAAATCAAAATATATTCATGTGCAAATCTAAATTAGTTAACATGGCATACTTCATCTTGTATGGAGAATATGAGACTTGTTTAGATGTGAAGTTGGGATTTATTCTTGTGAAATTAAATGTTGTCTATGAGAGAGATATTGTTGTATGCGTATCATAAAACATAAATCAATGAAATGATCTGAAAAATTGTGAATTAAAACAATTATTTACAATTCACCATACCTATTCAAAATGATCGCTTCTTCCAATGAAAACTATAGTGTGAATCTTTCCACTAACTTCAAGGACCACTAATATGTTTGTTAGATCCCAAGAGTGAGCTTCCATCTAATATATCAAAGAGTGGTGATGGATTGTGAGCCAAATTGCATAGTTGAGGAGCACAAAATGCACGAACAGCAAAAGAAAACCTATGAAAATAGGTAGCAATCCTGGGAATTCATAACTTTGTCTTTTTTACCTACTAACAGGTGCATGCATGTGCCTTTAAGCACATGCACGCATGTATAATACCACATGCTCGCATTGACGCGCACACAAACTTAAATGCACACGCGCCCCTGTCTAACATTTAGAGCATTTACTCACTAACATTTATTTCATTTAATGACTAACATTATTCAACAAAGACTTTGTATTCATGATTATTTCGAGTATTTTTACAATATAGTCTAAAACCTATCATCATCACCACTACAATATAGTCTAAACCTATCATCATCATTGTCATCCTCATCCTCATCATCATCATCATCATCATTGCATCGTCGTCATCATCATCATCATAATCCTCATCCTCATCATCATCCTCATTATCCTCATCACCATCATTGTCATCATCCTCATCATCATCATCACCAACATTTTTCATCATCATCATCACCATATTCATCCTCCTCCTCCTCCTCCTCATCATCATCACCAACATTGTGCGTCATCGTCATCATCATCATCATCATCCTCATCATCATCGTCATCATCACCATCATCATCATTGTCGTCATAATCATCATCGTCATCCTCCTCATCATCATCATCATAGTCATCATCCTCATCATAATCATTGCCATCATCCTCCTCCTCACCATCATCATTTTTCATCATCATCATTCCATTGCAAATGCTTGGAAATAAAATCAAAGAAAAGTTTCAACTAAACCTATCATCATCATCATCACTGTTCCTCATAGTCATCATCATCATCACCATCATTGTTCGTCATCATTGTCATCGTCATCATCATCCTCATCCTAATCCTCATCATCATAGTCATCTTCCTCATCATCATCATTGAAATCATCCTTATCATCATCATCACAATCATCATCATCATCATCGCCATCATTATTCATCCTCGTAGTCATCTTCATAGTCATCATCCTCCTCCTACTCCTTGTCATCTTTGTCATCAACATCATCATCCTCATCATTGCAATCATCATCATCATCATCATCATAATCACTTTCATCATAGTAATAGTCATCCTGATCATCATCCTGATCATCATCATCGTCATCACCATCATTATTCACCATCATAGTCATTATAACCCTCCTCCTCATCATCATTGTCATCATCAACATCATCATCCTCAACATCGTCATCATCGTCATCATCCTCATCCTCTTCATCATCATAGTCATCATCATCATCATCATCATTGTCATCATCATCATCACCAACATTGTTCTTCATCATCATCATCACCATCCTCATCATTATCAGCATCATCATCCTCATCCTCATCACCATCGTCATCATCACCATCATTGTTCACCATCATCATCATCGTTGTCATCATCATCATCATCATCCTCATCATCCTCATCATCATCATCATAGTCATCATCCTCATCATCATCATCATTGTCATCCTCCTCCTCCTCCTCATCATCATTCCATTGCAAATTCTTGGAAATAAAATCAAAACAAAGTTTCAACTAAACCTATCATCATCATCATCATTGTTCCTCATCAGCATCGTCATTGTCATCATCCTCGTCCTCATCCTCATCATCATCATCATCATCACGATCATTGTTCATCATCATTGTCATCGTCATTGTCATCCTCATCCTAGTCCTCATCATCATAGTCATCATCCTCATCGTCGTCATTGAAATCATCATTATCATCATCATCATCATCATCATTGTTCCTCATCATCATCAGCATCGCCATCATCATCATTGTTCATCATCACCATCATCATTGCCATCATTGTTCATCCTCATAGTCATCTTCACAGTCATCATCCTCCTCCTCCTCATCATCATATTCATCATCAACATCATCATCCTCATCATCACAATAATCATCATCATCATCATAATCACTATCATCATAGTAATAGTCATCGTGATCATCATCATCATCACCATCATTGTTCATCATCATAGTCATTATAATCCTCATCCTCATCATCATCGTCATCATCAACATCATCATCCTCATCATCCTCATCCTCTTCATCATCATAGTCATCATCATCATCATCATCATCATTGTCATCATCATCATCACAAACATTGTTCGTCATCGTCATCATCATCATCCTCATCCTCATCATCATCATCATCATCATCCTCCTCATCATCATCATTTTCATCATCACCATCATTGTTCACCATCGTCATCATCATCATCATCATCATCATCATCATCCTCATCATCATAGTCATCATCTTGATCAGCATCATTTTCATCCTCCTCCTCCTCCTCATCATCATTGTTCATCATTCACATTCCGTTGCAAATGCTTAGAAATAAAATCAAAGAAAAGTTTCAACTAAACCTATCATCAGCATCATCATTGTTCCTCATCATTGTCGTCGTCGTCATCATCCTCATCCTCATCCTCCTCCTCCTCCTCATCATCATCGTCATTGTTTGTCATCATTGTCATCGTCATCGTCATCCTCATCCTAATCCTCATCATCGTCATTGAAATCATCCTTATCATCATAATCACAATCATCATCATCATCATCATCATTATTCCTCATCATCGTCAGCGTCATCGTCATCATCATTGTTCATCATCACCATCATCATTGCCATCATTATTCGTCCTCATAGTCATAATCATCCTCCTCCTCCTCATCATCTTCATCATCAACATCATCATCCTCATCATCGCAATCATCATCATCATCATCATCATAATCACTGTCATCATAGTAATAGACACCGTGATCATCATCCTCATCCTCATCATCATCATCACCATCATTGTTCATCATCAGAGTCATTAAAATCCTCATCATCATCATCATCGTTGTCATCAACATCATCATCCTCGTCATCCTCATCATCCTCACCATCCTCATCCTCTTCATCATCATAGTCATCATCATCACCACCAACATTGTTCGTCATCGTCATCATCATCATCATGATCCTCATCATCATCCTCATAATCACCATCATTGTTCATCATCATCATCATCGTCATCATCCTCCTCCTCATCATCATAGTTATCATCCTCATCATCCTCATTGTCATCATCCTCCTCCTCCTCATCATCATTCCATTGCAAATGCTTGGAAATAAAATCAAATCAAAGTTTCAACTAAACCTATCATCATCATCATCATTGTTCCTCATCATCGTCGTCATCATCATCATCCTTGTCTTCATCATCATCATCATCATCATCACCACCATCATTGTTCATCATCACCACCATCATTCTTCATCATCATTGTCATCCTCATCATCATCCTCATCCTAATCCTCATCATCATACTCATCATCGTCATTGAAATCATCCTTATCATCATCATCACAATCATCATCATCATTATCATCATTGTTCCTCATCATCGTTAGCATCGTCGTCATCATCATTGTTCATCATCACACTAGTGGAAAATGAGAGATTAGTAACCAGGAGACCAAAAAATTTGGTCACCGTGGTTTTTTTCAAGGGATAAATGACCAAAATTGATAAATTTAAGTGAGCTAACTAAAAAAGACCAAGATAAATGACCACTTTTGGTCACAGGATAAAAACCAACTAAAAACGACCAAGATAAATGACCAAATTTGGTCACGGGATATCTAGACTAAAAATGACCACATAACGATTGGTCATTTATTTGGTCATTTTTAGTTGTCACTCCGGCAATGAAAAAAATTACAAAATTGACAATGAATTTGTATATTTTACTAAATTCTAACATATATATAATATATATTTACACGTCCCTATATTAACAAAATTGAATTAATGCAACCCAGCTATATGTTAATTTGGACATGACCTTGGCATATAATGTTAATTATAAGGCTAATTTGCATGACCTTCGCATATAATTATAGTTTTTATAGGCTAATTTAGACACGACCTTGGGACCTTGGCATATAAGTATAGTTTTTATAGGCTAATTTGGACACAACCTTGGAACCTTGGCATATAATTATAGTTTTTATAGGGCAATTTAAAAGTTTGATGTAACTTATTTTCACTTATTTTCCTAGAATTTTTTTCATCACATAAACTTATATTTTCTACACGCAAATTTCTCTCATTTTTGAAACATATTGAAGTTCTATTCGGTGTTTCATTTCCCCTCTTTGGGGGTATGCTAGTGAGTTTAGGGCATATCAAAAAGTTCCATATATAATATATTAATCTTAAACACCCCTCCACTTAATGGCCATGTTTAAGGGATATCTAACACATACTTTCTTTAAACTAAAATTCTATCACACAATTTGTAAAACTTAGATATTGGATACTAAAAGTATTTGTCATTATGTAAGGTTGAGAGGTATTTATGACAAAGGTCCTCTAAAATATTTTTATCATAGGCTTCTTTTTACTCTAAAGTTAACTTTGAAAAAACTAAAATGCTAAGAATCATGTCTTCAACATAAAATGCTAAGAATCATGCCTTGGACATAGATGTGAAAATTATTTATCACATTAGATGTGAACTTGTCACTATGTATGACTATGACTGTTGTCTTTTTTTCCTATTTAGATGTCAAAAATAAAAATAAAAATAAAAATAATTTTTATTTTATTAAAATAAATAAAATTGATTATATATATATATATATATATATTTTAAATTTTCGTAACTTTTTTTAATCAAATTTTATTTTCCAAGGAAATTATAAAAAGTATTTTTATATAAATATAATTTTCTCCATTTTTAATTGAGGATGGAGATAGATATATGTGGATCCCAGATTACACGAGGATGACACAAGTGTACTATCTAAATTTATTTTATGGTCTTAGTCTAAGATTGCAGGTGGATGAGACAAGTGTACTATCTAGATTGATTTTATGGTCATTGTTTCACATAATTGATAGTTGATACATGGATAATGGACATTTCGTGACAAACAATCTATTTAAATAAATGACAAATGATTAAAATTATACATAAAAAATAAATAATTTATCATACTTAACTTGTGCCATATTCACCAACCACAAATTAAATAACTATATTATTTTTTATTTTTATATCAAAATCAATATTATTTTACAAAATACAAATAAAAATTTATTCATCCTTCCAATAACTCCCAACAAATTTGAAAATCTACCAAATTTAGGCCAAAATTTGACCGAAATCCAATTTCTATATAAAGAATCACTTGGGTAGTGGAACGGTCTACTCTATGAAATAATCAGTACCAGGGTCCGGTTTCCTAATAAAACTTAGACTAAGTTAAAAACTATTTAAAATTCAAACAAGCGGAATGCACTCCCTTGAAGACAAATAATATAGAATAGTCTAACTTTCGTGTTCGGTAAACTGTTTGGACGTTGCGAAAGGAAATTTTAATGGCGATTTCGGCTTTAAAATGGTGGTAGGATTAAATACAGGGCAAAGGATTTGGTCTATTTTGTCAAAACAGGGATATATGGGCACGTTTTCCAAGGAAAACAAAATCCATCAGCTACAGTGGCAGCTCTCTGAGCAAACCCTCTAAATTTGGTAGCAATTCATCCACATTATACAAAAAACAATCCAAATTTTCTAGAAGGCCAGCTATTTGCATTGTAGGAGACTGCAAGAGCCCCACACAACCATGCGAACAAGCCTTTCGAATTATGGACCAGAAAGTAGAGGTCAAGGGGTTTTTTGATAGAACTGGCACCAAATTGTTAATAAGTTGTTTTCCGATCAAGAGCACAGGTTTTGATCTAGTGACCTTGAAAGCAGAACTGAAATGGAATTTGACTCGGAAAATGATGACGATGATGATGATCTACATTTTGTGAGGAATGGGGCTTTTAGCAAAGAGATACAGCCCAAGCGAAATCACTTTAAATCCTTTGAGGACGATACAGATCGTATTCTCATTCTAGGTACCCAAAAAAGTACTACTTTTAATATTTGCTTTGTTGACAAATACTTATAGCAAGTACATAAATTTGTTAATCAATCACAGAAATGAGATTTTTAAAATCCAACAACCTGTTCAAATTCTGATGGACCATGAAGGTCTCAATGCTATAGACCATGAGAGTCTCAAAAGACATCTACATAAACAATTCGAGCGCTTCCCTATTATTTTTAACTGAGTAGAGGATTCCTTTATAATCTGGCATCCTTTTACATCAAGGGCAGCAGGGTCTAATCCGAACGCAGCTGTGCTGCTAGAACATACTACAGTCGTTTAGCGTTGGAGCGAGCCCACTTGGGTTTGAACTTGGGTTGTTTAGGGTTGGAGCATGCCCACTTGGGCTTGAACCTAGGTTTATATATATTTCTCAATGGGAAACCGTCCCAGTGGGTGGAAAACCAGGAAATAAATCCGCCATGCTCATATTTTTCAGCAAAGAATGAGATTGTTGGTACCTCAGTGAGTGCCATTGCATCAAAATTCCACAAGATACATCCATGATTGACTCAAATCCCAAGATCAATAGCCACAGTAGGTAAAACCCACAAAGAAGAATAGCATAACCACTAGGATTCAAACCTGAATCATTATCACAACAACCACTCCAAATTGTTGCTAGACCATAGCTCAACATACACACATAAAATTAGGATACTATTCCTAGGATGTAATCTCTTTATCATCTATCAACCTATTAAAATGTAATAAACATGGAGACGACTACTACTCATACATAGAGACTGCAGACTACTAAAATGTAAGTAATCCATGCTTATCTGTTTCTTTAATATGCTTCTATTTCCATTTCGTCTATTTTGAATGAAAGGCTAATTCTTGCTATTCTTCGTTAACACTTCCAACTCCTGGCATCTAATCTAGTTAAGGGTTGTGGTGTGCGAACTGCTGGCCATATATTTGTAAGGCTTGTTTTCTTGTTTGCCTTTATATCTGCTTTTGATTTGATGTGTGAATTTTAAAGTCACCATACTTTAATAAGAGATAAAGATTGAGAAAAGTTCCCCTGGAGTCAAGGAAAACTTAGTGGTTGAATCGAGAAATAAAAATAATAAATTTTTATTAGAAGTGACTTTTTCCATGATTATGAAAGTTCGCAATGTCCATATGATGCAAATTTTATATAGTAACTTGTTTCTAAGTACATAGATGATTCTTCATACTTGATTTGAGTCATGTGCAGCACGAGTCAAACTTGCGGAGTCAATCAAAGTCTTGTTTGAGTTTGACTTGCTAATCCTGAGTTAATTTTGGAAGAGCCAACTTGACGCAGTTTCCTAACACTAAAGTCAAACTCAGAAGTTAACTTGGAAGGGTCTAGAAAGAGTCATCTATTTAGATATGGTGAATATTATTTTCACTATGTTCTTCCAATTGTTACACTCTTTTTTCTTTAGACTCTGGTCTTCGATGGTCTTCAATTTCTCCTCTCATTTTTTTTCCTCCTCTTTGTTTGTATTAGTTTAGGACCTTTTTTATCATCTCTACTACCAAAGGTTTCAACTTGAGAAGAAACTCCCTTTTTCTCAACATGTATCCCCTGATTGTTTTATTTCCTATTTGTTCGATAAATGACTGTTGAATTGTGTTGCTTTCCTAGACACTTTCTCTTCCCCTTTGTGCAAAACTTTAGAAGGATTTCTATCTTTTGGTTACTGATTTGCTTTGTGTTTCTTTACTGATTTTTTTCCTTTGTTTCCTGTCTTTATTGCATCTTTTATCCATAGTTGTTTCTTCTTCCCATCTTGTATTTTTAATAGTTATCCATGGCTGGTATCTAATACTATGTTCATTTTTACCTATTTAGAAATATTTTCTTTTATTCACTTCTTCCATCACTTTTAGGCTATTGCACACCAAATGTCCGGTTTACAAGCAGAGCTTGCACAAAAGGGTTTGCTCTCGTCATTTATTTATTTCCATTATGCAAGTCCAAGAGACTGAAATCACAAAGGGGTATGCAACCCATTCTATAGATCCAAATCCACATAGATGCTGACATGTTAATTCTTTTATTATCCTTTGTTGTTTGGGAGATTTCTAGAAGTTTCTATAATGTATTTCAATAGTTCTAAATACAATCATCCAAAACTCCAAGGGTAATTTCTTTGCACCTTACCCAGAGTGAGGTAGAGGAGGATCTCTCTTTTGACAGTTTTAAATCCTATTTACCTAATTTCATAGACCTGCTCTTACCATAAAAGACAGCACCCTTAAATTACTTTGTCTCCATAACTCTAATTCCAAAAAAACATGGTGAAGTAACTCCATCAAGAACACAACAAAGTAACCCCATCTTAAAGATGCCTTTACTAACATTTTTTATATGTTTACATGGTGTAATCTCTAACAAGAATATGTAACAATCGGGAGGTCTTCTACAAGCTGTATTAGAGTGTTGTTCTTGAACAATTGAAAATTTTCCCCTGAAAAGTTCAAAATTATAATTACTTACTGACCATTCTTCTACCATCATTACTCCTAGTAATTTTTTTTTCACCTTCACACCCACCACAACTTTCTTTGGTTGTCCACATTTCTGGAAAATTTTGTGTAAACTATTATATTTGTGACAAACCTAACACCTAATTTATCCTTGTAGGCCTTCCAAATGATTTGACAAAGTTATGCTTGATGCATGTTCCTTTCGTCAAATATGATACGTCATTAAGGAAGGTTTCGAAAAGTTGGAAAAATATACTCTCATCACAATAATTTTGTGCCACCAGAGCTGCATTTAAAATCAGAGAAACATTCATTTCATTTGTTATTCATGGTAACCGAGTCCAAATATTTAATTTGAAGGATCATTCATGGTTTTTCCTTCCTCCTCTACCTTTGGATCGAGCAATTTCTTTTCCTGAATGGAACATTGATCCTTATGAATGGTGGTAGATTGAGACAGTTGTCGCTTTGCATGGAACACTTTTTATGATGGGAGGTGACCAAGCAACAATTTATAATTGCATTCATCCAACTAAGCCTGGAAATGCAGTGCATAAATATGGTTGTTGCAAGAATCAGTGGATTAAAGTTTCCCCCATGCATATTAATCAATCTAACTCAATAGTTGTAACCTTGAAAAAAATTATTCTTGTAGTTGGAGGCAATGAAGAAATGGAGGAAGGTGGTTCTGCAAAAGTCTACGATCCTACCTCAAACTACTGGAGTTTTGTGCCAAGGATGCATTCTTTCATGAAAAGTTGTGTTGGTGTGGAACACAGAGGATTGGTTTATGTTAAGGGTGAAAATTTAGGCTCAGGAAGCCCAATATAAGGGGAGCTGCATGATCCTGTAAAAGATTCATGGATCAAAATGAATCCTGGTCTTCGTCGAGGACTTGCTCAAGGACCAATTGCCTCAGCAAATTCATAATTTTTTATTGCAGATTGGAAGAATTGTCTGCTCAAAATGTATGTAATTGAGAATGAATCTTGGGAAATTGTTGATGGTATTCTTGCAAAGATAATCCGACTTGTTGGTCACACAGATAAGCTTTATAATCTTACAGGAAAGATCAAATTAGATCCATATAATCACCATGTGATATCTAATAGTCCTGATGGGGTCTGGCAGCTTGATTTGGGGAAAAGGATTGGATTTGAGAGAAGAGATTGGGATTGGATCTGTAACCAGAAGAAATTGCATCCGTGAGTTTGATTGGAGGAGGGAGGACAGTAGAGAGACTGGCAGGCTATATCTTGGGTTGAATTCAAATAGGCTCAAGGGTAAAATGGATTTTAGGGTGATTTCAAAGAGAGGAAGAGAAGTTGATTTAAACAGTGGGAAAGGTATGTTGCATGATTTTGGCAGAGAGGATGATGATGATTTTGAATTCTCAGGAATTATTTCCAATACCGAATATAACAAGGCAAGAGGGGAGAGGTTTGAACGTTTTTGCCCGGACAAAGCGAACCGGTTAAATTGCCTTGCTCCCATTCCATGGCCCAGAAGCTGCGACGAGGTTTGTTGTAACTTGTCTCGTCTTTTTTTTTTTAATTAATAAATGCAAGATAAGATGAGATTATATAATTTAATTCATACCCTACAAATTTCAGAGATGTATTGTCATTTGGCCTATTGGTGAG
The DNA here is from genome assembly GCA_001517045.1 of Pseudotsuga menziesii. Taxonomy (NCBI): domain Eukaryota; kingdom Viridiplantae; phylum Streptophyta; class Pinopsida; order Pinales; family Pinaceae; genus Pseudotsuga; species Pseudotsuga menziesii. Next base: position 3,026 of record LPNX010300972.1, on the reverse strand, counting down.
GCATCCAAACTTATTATCTGGACACTAAATTTCCAATTGAGTGAATCTATCGTAATGTTCAGATATGTAAGACATCAAAAACTTATTTTCTGGATCCTAATGTTCAATTGAGTGAATCAATCATCATGTTTAGAGCTTGCGGGGTATTTTTCATATGTTTGGAAAAAATAGTTGTGGGTATGAGATTCTAAATTGGTTGTAAGTATTCATTTTTCTTTGTCTCTTGATCTTTTTCATTTTTGAAATTCATGAAACAATTGGATGATTTTGCACATAGTCATAAGATCAAGCTAGAATGTGTGTATGGTCTAGATGGCAGATGCTAGTAAGTATAGCTCTCATGAAATCACTATACAATCCTACCATGACTAGGTTTGTTTGTCCCCTCTTTCCTTTGAAGTATTAGAATTCTGAGATGTCATCTCATTTGCTATGTTGGCAAAGCTCCAAAAACTTATCGGCTGGATCCTAATCTCCAATTGAGTCGACCCATCACAATGCTTAGAGCTCATGGGCATCTGTCATATCCTTGATAAAACAATCGAGATCTGTGATTGTGAATTGGATGTAAGTACTAAGGACAAATCTTTCTTTCTATCATTTGATCTTTTGCTTTGCATAAAATACATCCGACAATTTGATGTGTTTTCACAATAGACACCTGTCAGATAGAATATTTTCCCAATGCATATGTGACAGATCCTTATCAATGTAGCGCAAGAGAACACCAGCACACAGAGAACTACAGGAGAGATATATAGTTGAAAACCACTTTGTCCTTTAATCCCCAGGAAGCCTGATACTATGACAAATCAAATAGAACTTTGTGGGACTTGAGTGTCCAGTTTAGAATTTGAATATGTACCAAGGCTAGGCCATCTCTGGTCATCCTATATTATTAAAATAATAAGGAAATCAGCCTAGGATTTGTAGGCAGGAGTTGAAGATACAATCTCTTAATGTCTAGATGCTAATGGTGTAATTGACATGGAATAGCTATATGATATCCCATTGTGAAGAAGCTATGTTTTTTTCAGAAGTGTAATTATTTCCCATATGTTCAAAATAAAATGCGTTTTCACTACAAGGATCTGCTTAGTAATGGAATCCAGCTGCCAAGGGCCTGATTCTGTACTGTGGTGGTTTTGGCATATTTTTATATTTTTGGGCACCCAAATACACAAATACAAGTGTCTTTTAGAGGGTGCTCAAAATGGTATCTGTAGCAAATAAGATAAGTTTTGTGGCTTGAAATTGAATATGTATGCTCCCACAGTTGTTCTATAGTTTGATTGCTCTATTACTATTGGTTCATGTGATTTTTTAAAAACTAACTGAAGTGAAAGGGACCTAAAATGGGCCTCCTAGTTTCCTTCATCAGAAGTATTCTGCAATCCTAAGCAAGGTTTCCGTGCTTTCCACAGTAGACGCATGCATCTTTCTTGTCTTCGATCTACTGCTTGAACCACAGTTCATTCCTTCTTACCTACAAATAATGCTGGAGTGTCACTTGAACTACATGTCCAATTTTCCTCGTCAAGAAGAGCTGCTATATAGCCCTGTTTGATAATTTCTGCACACTTTACCAGCTGGTAGAATTCAAAGGAATGATGCTATATTTGCTTTGTAGCAATGCTCTGTTCTATTAGCCAAGTATTCTGTAACAGTATATCAGCATTACTACAACTATGTGTGAGTTTATTATAATGTCATGGAGGATCTTAATTAATCTGGTCAAAATACATGACAAAAACATTACCTAGACTTCAAAATGCTATTGAATCATGTATGCAGAGTAGATAGTGCCTTCTAAATGCTATTGAATCATGTATGCAGAGTAGGTAGTGCCTTCTATGAAGTAACCAGACCTTCAATGTCTAATGTTTTTTTCTCAAATACCCTGCCCAATTCAACATGGAATTCTCTAATATAAATCCCTGAAAGGTGCGCTGAAGTGATGATCAACCTTCTACTGTTGGGTATGGCAAACAAAATTAGTCGAGGTTGACAAAGGACATGTACCTCTATCAATTGGGTCTATTTCAGATGGTTTGGAAAAGAAATGTTATTGTCTCTACCTGCGCTCAAATCCCATTTGTGACATGTTTTGTTCTCTGTGCAATTAATATTGAGGCCATGAGCCATTTCCCCCTTATACATGGGTGACATGTTTTGTTCTCTATGAGCCAATTAATATCTAAGTCACATGATTCGGCGAATTTTAACCTTGAGGTTCGAAATTCACCGAATCTCAAGGAAAAAAAAAATTCGAATCACATTCGGCGAATCTGAAGATCAAACTTCAAGTCGAATTTCAAGATCGAATTTCAAGGCGAATTCGAATTTCTTCGAATTCGAATTTCTTCCGAATTCGAATTTCAAAACGAATTTAATGTCGAATTTGATAAAAAATCGAAACAAAATCGTCGACGGTTGCAAAGGTTCAAGCTTCACATGATTTGGCGAAGAGCAGGAATCGATCTAGAGTTCTTGGAGATTGATCCGTCGACCTGTACCTATTTCCATATACTCCCAGGGCAGATTGGAGTTCGATCTTGGTGTGGTCGCGAGACCAACAACTATATTTCAAGCCTTTACCCTTTTACACCTATCCAATATTCATTCATAGAAATGATTGATCCAAAACCCAATTTTAAAACACCCCCAAAAAAGGAAACGTATGACAGTGAGGTGTAGAATGCAGGCGCTGCGCTGTATTTTGTTGAGCATTTGTATTCTCTAGTCGCAAAAAATTCATCCTCGCTTTGTCTGGGCTGCATACGCAATTTTTGTACAAAACCGTGGTGGTCACATGGGCGCTAAAAAATAGTGGATGGCATTATTTATTTAGGCTTGGGTCTTTGGCGAATTTGAACCTTATTTTTAAACTATTTTAAAATTATGTATTATGTTTTTTAAATTTCTGTATTATAATTTATGTTATAAACTTATAGTTTGTCTTTTTGCTTTATATTATGTTAAGATGTTCTTTTTAAATTATGTATTGAGTTATAAACTTATAAGTT
>LPNX010300961.1:0-72775 GCA_001517045.1 Pseudotsuga menziesii | reverse complement strand
TAATCTCATCCTATGTGAGAATTTGGTTCTCTATTTTTAATCCTTAAATAAAGATCCAAGTTGCTCACTAAATACATCAAAAGGTGGTCTAATCATAACCTCGCCATCTCATCGCTTTTGGAAAAAATATCACACTATGTTTAATTATTGATTAAAGACAACCATAACATAAATGAAAATAATAGCACATACTACTATCAGATGCCAATCATAAAACTTGATGATCACTCCTTTTATTTGTTGGTCTTCACAAAACATATTTGAAAGGTTGTATTTCTTTCTTTATGAATTTGAAATTTCCTCTTATTGAATTATATCATCCCTAATTCTAAACCTACAGGTCATGCATTTTACAAATCTTTGAAAAACATTTCTTTCTTCACTATTTAAAATTTCACTTGCTCATTTCCTCTTCGGATCCCATTTTCTTGTGTGAAGGCTAGATATGATGTTTGATGTGGTCTTCGTTAATTAAGGAATTGCGTATTTTCCTTGAGGTTTAGTTATCTTCCAAAACTTCCCCTAAAGGCGCAAACTTTTAGCATCAGTGCTATTGGGGGCGTTTTTGTCAAGACTGCCTCTAAATCCAAAACCACCCCAAAAAGTGACTTTTGGGGGTGGAAGACAACCCCCCACCTCGTAAAAGTCGAAATTGTGGTAGTGCATGATTACCTCTGATTTTGTGTATATGTCTATTCTCCTTTCCATCTTAATAGTGATTTCCAATATTCCTCCCATAGAGATTACTTGTTGTAAGAAGTTCACAATCATGAATTTTGGTTATTTATTTTTAGAAATTTTAGTCCATCTAATGAGACAAAACTAAAATTTATGATTGTTAGCAGTTGTCCCTAAGGCTACACAAAATATTTCTAGGAATTGCATGCTTTCGATCATCAAATTAGGCTCTAGGAAATATAAAATCATTGTGTTTTCAACAAAATGATTATTGGGTACCTTTTCGTACCCAGGAACTTGAATCCCACATCCCTATTACTTCTAGTAGATAATCTAGAGCATATGCAACTATAATATATAAATATGGTGTGAAAGGGAAGCCTTTTCTAAGCCCGCGGGATAGCTTGAGTAGTTGAGTGCTATGAGATGCAAGCAAGAGGTCATGGAATCAAGTCCTCGAGCTAGATATATATGTGAATATTGAGGGCTTCAGTTGATGTCTCCTTCAGGTTAGGTTGTCAAAACTAAAACTGAACTGTTTACCCCTGGTTAGGGCAGAACTTCAATTTGGAGGCTTCGAAAGAGGCCGGAACAATGTGATCTAGCTAAGTGCGTGACCACTCCTATAGATTTACATACATCATCCTCCAGAGAAACAAAGGACCGCCCCTTAAAAATAAGACAATACATTATTTTTATATAAACAACAAAGATTCAAAGAGTACCGATAGTATCAATAAACAACAGTGAGGGTTTGCTCTCTCAAGAATTTCATCAAACATATGGTGTGCAAACTATAAAGCCTACAGAGTGTTTTCCAGCCATACCTTAAAGGGAGAATGATCCAGCAAAAACTCGCAGATTCAACGGCTTCAAACTTACCCCAAATCCTCCGCCTCCACCAGCGATTCCGCGACCTGTAGCTGCTCTTCTTCTTGCCTGCGCGCTCTTCGAAACTGTTTCTAACCAAACCCGTACCCACACCCAGGAAAATATCGTTGCAAAGGACAAAGGGACTATGTAGCACAAATACAGCTCGATTTGGCAGTTGAAAAGTGGGGGCATCATGTAACAAAAAAGCAGCCTGGTTTCCTCCCTCCCAAGCGGGCTTTCTGGGTTTGACTTACAAAGGGGTACATTATGGAGTGGGCATTTCAAAGTGGGGAATTCTTGATTCCTACCAAGGTGGGCAGGTCTTAGTCTTTGGGAGAGTCCATCACTTCCTTGTCCTCAATGCCATGTTTGGGAGGGACCTAATTGATACGGTTTACCATTATGCAGATCCCCGAGAATACTAGGCTAAAAGCTACTACGAGTAATGGATTCAAGTAGTATCCAAACTACAAATATCAGCTACCAATCATAGGACTTATGTGGCCTGACCTGTGAGCCATATACCTTGATGATTGGGGAATGCTCTCAAACCATTTTCCTCACAGAGATTACAGAGAAAGCACAGCAGGTCATCGGCAGGATGAAAAGAAAAAACCAGAGGCTATAAGATACCCTGGATGCTGGTCAAACTTTTGAGAAATGAAAGACCTGCATTATAATGGAATAAGTGGCACAGACGACTATGGCTGCAGAGCAACTCAAAAGATAAAACATATGGATAAAATCCCAGATCAATAACTAATAGGGTACATAGGGCAGAGCGCTAGAGTCGAGGAGGGCATTCTGTCTTTCATCTTTCAACGGGAGCCTTTAACAAAGGGCCTCTCACCTTCAGCCACAAGCCATTACACCAATAACGATATGCAAATACATGTTACATACGAATATATCATAATATGCTTAATTTGGTCTATAGTAGTTATTCTATAGGCCTTCACTATTTAGGTTTAATATAATTGATAGATTCACTACGCTAAGCTAAGAGTGGCTAAAGGGAGGTTTAAATAAAGCTCATTTATCTACCTTATTGGTTTAAAGATAATTGGAAATGAACAACGGTAAACTAATGGAGTAACAACCACCTTTCAATGCCATGGGTTATGAATATAACATTACCAATAATCCATTGTTTACCTATTCCTAGGCTTCACACAATGCCTCATTCCCTCAGTCCCATATTAGTCCTAACATTCCTAATAGGATTGTATTTGGTCTGGTAGGTGTCATGACCAAGTTCCTATTAAAGACCATAATTAAAACAATGCACATCATTTACAATCAGAACCTTTGTAGTGATTTACAATCACAATATCAATAACAATTTCATAAGCAACCACATATATAACACTACTGGCATTGTTGTCTTGGGTAACATGCCTAAAAACAATTTAGTTATGGAGATTTCCAATAGAGTGAAAACTAAACCAATTAAGTGTATTTATTTAAATAATTGACCAATATGAGGTGCCGTCGCTTAAGCGACGCTTATGAGGATAGTCGTCGCTTAAGCGACGCTTATGAGACTAGCTGTCGCTTAAGCAACGCTTGTGGCCACCTTTTCAACAAAAAAAATTATCTTTGTGATTTTTGGTAGGTTTAAAAAGGGAAATCTACGCACCATCGGATTTTTCCGTCGGATTTTGGATCGAAATGTAGTAGTGAGAAGGCTTCCTTGGTGGTATCCATGTGGTGAGATGCACTTGAATCTACAATCCATGCATAGGGAGATGAATTAATGGCAACCAAAGCATGGCTATAGTTACCTTTCCCGGGAGCATGATCTTTAGGCGGCTTCTTGGTGACCTCTGGAATGTGATCCCCAAGGTTGTGCTTCTGAAGTATCTGGGCCATCTTATCTATCTACTTCTTCATGCATGAGGATTCTGGATTGAATCCTTTCTGGCAGTATGTGCATTTCTCCATTTTCTTCCATTTTTCAAGTTTGGATTAGGAGGAATCATTGAAGGGTTTGGTGTTCCCTTCCTTCTTTGGATTTGCATGTGCCTTTCCTTTGTCTTTGGATTCAAATATTTGTTTTGGGTTATGACTGCCATCATGCACAACAAGAGCATGTGCCTTGGAACCCTTGATTTTTCCCATACTGATGAGCTTGTCTTGTTCCTGAGACAAAGATTCAATAAAAGCATCAAGAGTGGGCATGGTCCAGTTCTTACCAAAGGTGAGCCTCACTGAATGAAACGTGGAGACAAACATAGAGTATTCCAGTCCAAGCTTGGAGAGGATGGATAGAACCGTCTGTTTTTCCTCCTTAGATTTATCAACCCCGCAACCCTTGAGTTGCAGCAGCAAATCCTTGTACCTTGTGAAGAAATCCTATATATTGTCGAAGCTTCGTGGATCCAAAGAGAGCAACTCCACTTCGAGCATGTGGCCTTTCATCTCATCTTGCTTGCCAAAGAGTCCTTTCATGGTGTTCCAAACTTCATTGGGAGTTTTTCAAGAAGAAATATGGAAAAGCAGCTCAGGGGAGATGTTCATGCAGAGGGCTCCGTAGGCCTCATCCATCGGATTGAGGTATTTGAACTTTTCTATGGCTATTGTAGGCTCAACCTCCATGGCCATCGCAATCCTATACAATCCTCTGCTTCGAAGAAAGATCTCCATCTTTACTTCCCATGCAAAATAATTGTATGGTGTGAGAATAACTTCCTTTGGAAACTCCATTCTTCCAACGATTTTCAATCTTCTGTACCTGCAAATAAAAAATGTTGGTGCGCCTTTGTCCTAGTAGCAGAGCTCTAATACCATGTAGATGAGTGCTGAACACCTGCACAAAAAGATCTAGCTAGCAAGAGAGAAGACACAACTTGCAAAACAGAAAAATAATGAAAACATAGAGAAGGAATGAATAATTCTGTACTGATGTGTGTAAAATATTACAATACATAATAGCTATCTTGATTAGCAGAAAATAAGAAACATGCCATAGTGGTGGTATAAAGAGAACTGATGCATGCCATCAGTTAAGGAGTGAACTGACACCAAGGCTGTCAGTTACATAGGAAACTGAGCCTGCATGGGTCTCCAACATTTTGCCCCCAAATTTTGTGAGCATATATTCATTTTGCCCCAAATATTGTTATGCTTTTATGCTTGAATTCTTTGTTTTTCCTAAGATTTTGTTGCAATGAGATAATTTATCGAACCTTATTTGATGAGGCTATACTACAAATGCAATTCCATTTATTCAAATCAGAGAGAGGCACCGGAATAAGTAATTGTTGTCTATTAATAAAACAATTCTGTAAGTTTGCTTTCGAAAAAAACTCAAAGTATTTAGAGACGATTTTTGTAAAAGCAATACTGATATCATATTGCAGGAGAGAGAATATTGTAATTAAATCCATTTGATTTGATTTGAAGGGGTTATGATTCTGTTGTGAATTTTGCATGATGAAGGGAGTGAATGCATTATCTCGGTACCGTCTCCATGATTTCACACCAAATACATGGCCTAACATGCTGAGAGCTCCTGTATTCCGACTCCGGACAGTGACACGGATTTAGGAGTGGGACGGCTCTGGGTTTTGAATAACTGGAATCACCGAGACAGGCGAGATGTGATCTTTTACTGTGACAATACACCTCAAATCAAAATAAAATAAAATAAAATTCGTATACAAACATCTCATCGCCTACTTGGAATCCACTCACAGTACATCCATATTGACGAAACGTGATATTCTGAAAATTTTCGTGGGATAAATGGTATTTAGATCCTCCAAATCGACACCTAATCAAACGGATACCAACCCATGAGCCAATTTGTGTGTCCCATGTGAGCGGTCATAAAACATATATGAGATCTCTCTTTAAAGTTAGTCTGTATTCTTAATTTATAAGATCATAAACAAACAATGACTTAGAATTTTTTAGTTAATGAAAAAAAATCAGTATGATAGTGACCCCCCCCCTCTATGAAGTCATTGCAATTAAAGCCGAGAGAAGTAGAAGTGAAGGAAAACAAATCTTAGTTTTAAAATTTCATAGGCGGTAAATAATGGTTGCAATCTCTCAATTGGTTAAATAACTGTTTTATGGGTATATCCGCGATTAATACTCCAAGTCTTGTGGCCCCTTATCAGTTGTAAACGCATCAATACATCTACCATGTGATCAACCACATCAACAATTGTCACTTTGGCACACTTATTCATGAGGAATTTGGACCCGTAACAACCAATTACAAAATGAAATTTCACTTTTTTGTTGATTGACAATCGCTTGTGGTAGCTTCACGGGAAAGTGGAGATTTGGAGCACTTTTGTGGGTAGTCGGTGATATCTTTTGTTGTATGTTGGACTTTAGAAACATACAGTGTTCACCTACCATATTCCACACGTTTTGTTTGATTGTCCATATCTATTCATTGGCACCCGAGTCGTGAAGTTTGGAACAACCCACATGAAACTTTTATGGTTAAGAAACCATTTCAAGTTGGAGTTCGGGAGTAGTTGTTGATCCCGTATTATTTGGCAACCAATTGTGATAGTTTTTGTCACCATCTATCACTTCTCATAATCATTGTGCATTGACACTAAACACCACCCACACCAAAATCATGCCACGATTATTTTTAAACACCTAAGCTCAGGGTTCAATGAAGTTGGAAGCTGAAGTTAAAAACCTTGCCAAAGCTGAAGACCCACATATAATTGGTAGTGAAATAAAAGACAAAATCATGCACCTGATTTCCTTGTTGACTGATTGATAGAAATTGTGATTTTGACGGAGCAACCAACCATGAATTTTTTTTTGTTATTAAGAAACTAATTCATGACAGAGTTTGGAGCGACCATCTATTTGCATGCTAAGATGTAGAGGAATCGACCTTTGGGTAAATCGATGTCCACACGACAATTGCACTAGTGGTCGTTTTCATATCCAATATTTGACAACAGTTTGGGTAGCTTCGATTATGCTAGGAATCGTGGCAACCCTACATTCCTACATGAGCAGATAAGCGACCCACATATGACTTGATTGGCAACTAGTAATGAGTCATCATGCATTCCATTGGCGATGATGGCATATTTTGAATAGCCGCCTTTTTGTCAAACACCTTTACCAACTCAAAATCAAAAGATCTTGATATATACATCAAATCAAAGATCCCCGTGTGTACACCCCATGATTTGAACCTAATGAAGGAAATCCAAGAAAGCAAGTATATTCTAATTTCTATCACAACCAATCAACTATTATGAAATCCATAACCTAGTGGACATACCAATCAACTATTATGAAAGCCATAACCTAGTGGACAGCCTATTACCTGAATATCCAATAGCCCAATTCATAAGTACAGCATGGACCTTCCAAGCCACTGTGAAATCATAAATACCTAATAAACATGTGCGATGTCCCAAGTATGGTGTACAGACCTGAACACTCTTCAATTATGCAAATTTATATTAAATTTTTTTATTTACGAAATCTACCATTTGGTGCACCGGCAGAGTAGGGAAATCAAGGTTTCAGGTGAAGAAATTTTGCAGAGGCAGAGTGGAAAGAGGAGATCAATCAAGAGTGAGTGAAGATTTGGAAATCCATTCCCCTAACACATTTAGATCTGGGACCATTGATATTTCGGAATCCGCTCCGCGGAAACTTACTTTCATGCCGTTGGGTCACCAAATCGTCAAACTAGGGAATCTCAATCCATCTTCCGAACAAAGTCTTAGGTAAGTTGCAGAGGTGATGTTAAGTCATAAAGTAAGGTTATGTACTATTTATAACACTTTGGGGCAGTTCCAAAACGTTCTAGGGAGTTTTGGGTGAATTTGGGATTTTTTTGTAGTTTTGGCCTAGGGAAACCCTGCACAGTGGAGGATCCTAAAAGAAAATAATAACACGATGAAAAGAGGTTTGGGATTTACGTATGGGAACTTGGGTCTATCAGTGACCCACGAGAACTTACGGATCAGTTTTTGGGTGAGCAAAACTCTGTTTATGCAAGAAATAGAAAAACTAGTTATTTTCCAATGCAAATCTAGATTAGGTTGACTTAAAATGAGTAAATCTCAGCCATTTCGAATCATATTAGAATAAAAATTGTAGATAATGTTGATGATATCATATTACAGGCAATAAACTCAAAATTACTCTCATCAATTAACTATAACACTCTCTTCAACATTATGCGTCACTACAATGTATTTTATTGACATAATACAAGGAAGGTACAATGTATTTTATTGGCATGGAGGTTTGAACCCTTAGCTATTGAAAACTATTGGACCTGTTAATGAAATATGATATACAGTAATGGATGGCTGCAGGCTGCTAACAAATCCTGAATCAACTCAAAGAGGTTGCTCCATAGCTCCAATGCAATCTACAATGAGAAGGGGAGAAGAGGGGAAGAGGAGAAAGGGAATGAGAACCTTGGGGCACATCTCCCAAGATCCTGAGGCACAACACCTAGCAAGGAAGCCTTAACTTCATAAACATCAACATAATAAACATCCAAACTGAGAAATGAAGCTCTAATTGTCTTTAAATAAACCTGGGTGACTTGTTGAGCAAGTCAATCACTTGTTAAGCAAGTTACCATTTGCTAAACCCTAACACTAGCCACAAATTCGCCCTCCTTGAGAAAATTAGCATGTGTAAGACAATAAAGATGTTTCCATTTCATCCACCTTCATCCAATTTGGAAACTTTGCTTTCCTTGACCCATAGTTGTTATTTTTCCTTATGACAACTTTTCTTGGCTTTCCTATTTTTATGACTGAACTCCAAAAGGAAACTGCACCCTCCTTTGTCAATTGTTGCCTCCTTTGTATTTGACTACTTTTGTCATATATTTTGGTACTTTCCCTTTTCTTGTCTGATTGATTTTGTCATATAGTTTCTAATTTTCCTCCTTGGTAAGTTGGCTTGCCCAAGTGGCCCTCCTATTAATGAAAACTTATTTTCCACCTAATTAATTGCAGAATAATATTTACTGACAATTAATATAGCAAGTACATGCCTCATAAGTGACATTTAAATAAAATATCCTCGGTTAATTTATTTAATGCATCTTTTGACCCCCTTGGTGCTAGGCAAGGTCAACACTTATGGCGATCAAAATGTAGAGATATGACAACATGGAATTACATCAAACACCTTTACCAGCTCAAAATCAAAGATCCCTGTGTGTACACCTTATGATTTGAACCTAATGAGGGAAAACCAAACAAGCAAGTATATTCTAATTTCTATCACAACCAATCAACTATTATGAAAGCCATTACCTAGTGGACAACCTATTATCATATCGAAAAATTAAAAAGAAAAAACACTAAATCTAAACATAAATATAAAATGCCAAAAAAAATCAAGATGCAATTGAAAAAACACCAAAACTTTGAATATATTCATTTTGCCCCAAATATTGTTATGTTTTTATGCTTGTCTATGTCATTTTGTGAGCTAATGTTCATTTTGCCCCCAAATTTTGTGAGCATGTATTCATTTTGCCCCAAATATTGTTATGCTTTTAGGCTTAAATTCTTTGTTTTTCCTAAGATTTTGTTGCAATGAGATAATTTATCGAACATTATTTGATGAGGCTATACTGCAAATGCAATTCCATTTATTCATAATCAGAGAGAGGCACCGGAGTAGGTAATTGTTGTTTCCATTAATGAAACAATTCAATAAGTTTGCTTTCGAAAAAAAATCAAAAAGTATTCAGAGACGATTTCTGTAAAAGCCATACAGGGGTTGTGATTAAATCCATTAAACTCATACTTTACAGGAGAGGAATATTGTAATTAAATCCATTTTTTTTATGGGGTTGTGATTCTGTTCTAAATTTCGCTAGATGAAGGGAGTGAATTCTCACCATTAGCAAATCGTCTCCATGATTTCTCACCATTAGCAAATCGTCGTATTCAGAAATGCATAAATATATGCAGAGAGCTCATATATTCGGAATCCTGACACGGATTTAGGAGTGGGACGGTTCCGTGTTTTGAATAACCGGAATCACCGAGACGGACGGGAGGTGATCTTTTGCTGTCACAACGCACTTCAAAATAAAATAAAATAAAATCCAATCCTACCTGGCATCCACTCACACTACATTCATATTGACGAAACGTGATATTCTGGAAAATGTCGTCGGATAAATGTATTTAGATCGCCTTTTATTTTATTTTGGTAATGTAATTTCGTAAACTTCATAATAATGAAGATCGATTTCTCTGAAAAGCATTTTATTAACTATTTCTATGAAAAGCATTTTCTTTTTTTTATTATGTTTGAAGAGCATTAGAGAAAATTTGGGGTCTAAAATGACCTTTATAAGAAAACATGCCAACAATAAATTTTGTGAAAATTTGGGGTCTAAAATGACCCTTATAAAAAAGCATGCCAACAATAAATTTTGTGAGTTGGAATTCAAAAACCAATAGAATTTCAATAAAATGAGGCCACCATAATGGTTATAAAGCTTATAAAGCTTATAGAGAAATGAAAAAGGAGTTGTCTAACTAGGGGATTTTAACTAGGATTTTTTTTATTATTATAATTTTCAAGTTGGTTTGTGAATTTAATCCACAAAATTTGTAATTTATGTTGTTTGTTGGGTGATTTTAAGCTTAGAAATGAAATCAAGTGACAGAAAAACCTCGACACCCACACTTTATATGATCTAACAATATTTTTGAGACTTTTCGAAAACCAACCGAAAACAAAAGTGAAAAAATCACCTCACAACTCAAATGAAAAAAGACCAAGTTGCTTCAAATCTTTTCTACACTGATGATAATAGTTGACATTCTTCTCACAAAACCCTATATGAAGGACCAATAAAAGGCAGCCTCTATAAACTTGTTATTATTATATATATTAATAAAGAAAAATGAAGTGGATACCAATTGAAGACAAATGGACTATTTTACCAAAGGAATAGTACGAGCAACCTAAATCTATTCAAAGCTGCAAGAACTTTTATCGCTAGCTACCTTACATGCACACCATTTAACTTCTAGAGATTCCATGGATAATGATCCAACTAAAGACAAGGCGATGGATTGCACGAGTGGATAATATGTTTGCATTCAGTGTGTTGTCTCCCCACTATGATGAGGATGTTATTTACAATAAATAACAATGGCTTACATCGAATGAAGATTTTGTTTTGATTATATTCCATTTCTAGAAGATATTTCCTTATGAATGGGACAATTTCTTCTCGGAATGCATAAGAAAGGGATAATGGAATTTCATTTGTGGAACTCATATACAAGCCATATACTCACCCACATTTATATTCCATTTCTAGAAGATATTTCCTTATGAATGGGACAATTTCTTCTAGAAATGCATAAGAAAGGGATAATGGAATTTCATTTGTGGAACTCATATATAAGCCATATACTCACCCACATTATCAAGAGTATGTTGTACTATAACAAGGCTTTAAAAATGTTGGATTTCATTGATTCAATATCAAGGATGGATATTAGGGATGCCTTTAAGTAAATTATAGACATAATTACGGGATGTAAAGAATACATTAGTGGATTGAGTTCAAGGAGTTTTCCATCAAGATAGAACATTACCAATTAAAAAACTGAGTAGGAATGGTCTTCAAAGAACATGAACATGCTAGAGCACTCATGAAATACATTGTTCAAAAGGCAAAGACGATAATGTAGAACATCAACCAAACATAAAGAACCATTAGACCAAACCAACCAACATCCATTGAACACAATAGGAAGAGATCATACGTTATAGAGAACATCATAACACCTACGCTTGTTAATATAAGAACACATAAACCATCAGTCAAAGATCTCCTAGATTTTATAAAATAATTGGCAACACACAACACTTATAGCTATTCACTCGAAACTATGAAATGATCTTGTGGAACCAACCAACAAAACCTAAAGACTAGGTGACATGAGCTAAGATTTAGAAGCAAGAAATAATCCCACCAGTACAAAAACCAGGCTCAAATATGATAGTGAACAACAACAACGTGGAAAAGCCAACAAAACCTAAAGACCAAGTGGCATGAGCTAAGACTTAGAACCAAGAAATGATCTTGGTGTCAGTCGAGCAACTAGGCTTGAAGTAGCAAGAGCTAAGACTCATAACCAAGAAACGATAGGCTTCATCTAGAACCATCCAACTAAATCTCTAGAAACATTTAATGAACAAGAGTGGCATGAAAGGATTTAATGAAACAATAGTAGATGTAAGTCAATGCAGCTTGGAAAGTGATGGATTCCCTTATTGCCACCCAAAACGAATGACAACAACATGAAATGATCCCCATTAATTATGCTTAATGCCCAAACATGTGAATGATGACAACGCGAAATGCTTAATGCCAAAATGTAAAGTTTGAGACTTAATTTTAATAACTAGAAATAGCAATCCAAACTTCGTGAATATGAGGAAAGTACATACCATATACTGATAAACCAACAAACGTCCACGGGACAAGAACGCATTAGAGAAAACAACACACACCATATATGTACAAGGTAGTGGCACAAAACCATGCACAAAACATCAACCTAACAAAGAAGAATCATAAGAACACATAAACCACCATGCACTTGGTAATTTAGGCACCTTGTGCAAGCGCCAACAACAATAGCTATTCACTAAGAGCTAGCAAATGATCCCATTATAGTGGGTTCAAAGGAAACAAAGAATGAAGATAGGTCGAAAGAAGCCAATGAAACATAAAATCTATGAAGCAAAAGATAAAACCAAGAACCAAAAAATGATCTGGCACCAATCAAGCAACCAACCTTCAAGTGAGAGGAAATGATAGCCTTAACCTAGAACCATCGACTAGCCAAATCCCTAGAATAGGCTAGTGAATGAGGGTGATGTAGAAGGATCCAACAACATCTGGATTAAGTTTTGAGAGTTTTTAATGCAAAATCTCACTCTTAATATTATACTATGAATTATTGTACTAATGTTGATGTTCCAGCACTAGGATGAGAAGAGTGAGAATGTTTCAAGGATGATTACTCCATGGAATATTCATAAATAACCAGCAATGCAAATCAAATTCAAAACTCTACACTTTCGGTATATGTTCCAGTACCTGATCCGGCACTCAATTAGGTACCCAAGTTTTTAGCAGTCAATATTTCTAAACTGACATATTGTGCCTCAATTTTTGTGCACATGGGAGCATATCTATCCAAATATTCTAATAGGTTTGAAGACAAAATATCCACCTACAAAACCCAAAAATATTTTCACCAAATTCGCAACCACCAAAGAGATATCAAAGGGGCATTTTCCATTTTTCTTTTGCAAAATTGCATTTTCTGGGTTGGTTGTTTATGAGTTGTTTGAACGAATTATAAAATTGGGGTAGTTGTTTAAGGTTGTTCAGACTTGATGTAAGTGTATAAATAGTAGGAGGGTGCAGGTGTGTGGATAGAATGTAGAGGGGGATATAATAGATAGTAAAAGACATAGTATATCAGGCTGCAAAGAATGTGTTGAATGAACTATTGGTTGAATAAATAAAGGAGTACTTCTTCGAATGCATATCTCCGTGCAATTAGTTATATGTGATCATGTTTTCTTATGAGTTAATCTAAGATTCAAATACTCTATGCAGCTTGGATAGGAAGGCTCCCCTGCCCAGGTTTGCAATGCATCGTTAGGCATAGTAATTTGAAGCTGATTGCTGATTTGAGATTATTTAGAATGCCATTTTAACATTGATTTGAGTGCATTTTTATTCATGAGGTTCTGCTATAGAATGTAATTTTCTGTCAAGTTTACTTCCATCTTTATTTGAGAGAAACAATCAAAGTTTAGTTTATGTCTTTTGCATAAATTTAGATTTAGGAAAGAGTGGAATTGTACAATCAGACTTGGCTCATTGTGTATATGAATAGACATGTTGGGATATCGAGAAATTTCATTGATATAGTTACAGAATGTTGAGTTAACAAAATAATATCTCAAGAAAGCAGTACTTGTAATAGATGCATAAGTGTGTGACTATCAAGGCTAATTTCAGAATGTGTTGAACAAGGGATAACAGCATAGTGATGAATTCTGAAAAGACAGGTGTGGTTCTGAAATGTATGATTCATGTTTATAATTCAAGTAGCGTATGGAATCGTGATAAATAGGATAGTTTACTTTGAAGAATTGGAGCAACCATGAATGTATGAGTTAATAATTTGAATGCTTTGAAGATTTCTTTAATTAGGAGGATAGAGTAAGATTTCATTTCAATCATGCATATGGTGTCAGTGCCTCAAAATGTACCTCCCTGGGTTGATGAATTTAATGTCAACTATTATGGTATATAATTATGTTGACAATAGTTACCTCAATTTTCTTAATATGCACAGGGGTGGTGATTGTTCTAGACTGACACTACTATCATTAGGTCGTACCGTGTATGTTACCTGTCCTTCTTCTTGATCAAACAACTAGAACACACCACCAAGTGTCCCTTCCACTTGTGGCTCAATGAGCATGCCCTTCTCTATGATTCAATTTGCATTCCCCTCTAATGCAACTTCGAAAGTACCATTTCCAATATATCTGAGTCAACATGCTCCCCTTTGCTTTATTATTTTTGTTGGATCCTATGAGTCTTTAAATGTCACTCTGCCATCCTATATGCTCTCTATATTATCATATGCTACAAATCCCCAGTCCCTCAAACACTAACCAAAATTTTTTTCTCATTGTTGCAACCCTTCCAAAAATCCCCAATCCCTCAGACACTCACTGAATTTCTTTTCTCATTTTTGCAACCCTTCCAAATCCTTAAGATGTCCTTTCGTATTTCCTTCTCCATCAATAATTCTTTTTAGTACTTCCTCTCTTGAACAAGCCTCTCACATTTTTTTAGCTGTCACTTCTCTATTAACCTTTGTTCAAAGTTGATTCATCTCTCTCTCTAAATCCCATGCTTCGTCCATGGCACCTTCCTTCTTCAATTATTCAATTTCATTAGCTCCATCCCATATCACCCTAGAGAGAAAGTGTTTATGCTATTATGGTTGAAATATTAAAGGGAATTTAATCTTCTTGTGTGAAAAATATCTTTCCTAAATTACATTTTCCTTCACCAACCGGCATTTAATCCTCTTATGTGAAAAACATCTTTCCTAAGTTACGTTTTCCTTCACCAACCTTTTAGGACCTCGCTTCTTAAACTATTCCTCTATTATTAAATGAAATTATGTCATATCCCTTGTGAACTCAATAATATAACCTTCATTGTATTCTTAACCTAAAACTCAACATTTTTTTGTAACTTCATCATACAATCTCCTTAATACAACCTACTTCAAGAAGTTCCTTCTTGTCATCTTCGAAACCTATCAAAAATGTTCTCCAAGCCTACCCAACCATTCAAACAATACCATTGGAAACTCTAGCCAAAACACTTCAAAAGTGGCGTGGTTGTCTTGCATCCAACACGATTGACAACCTGTAATTCACCAGTTCTTTCTCAAAGAAATCAATTTGTTTGAACCACCAAGCTTCCATATAGCTATGGGTCAATTTGTCAATCACAACGTCATACACATTATGGAGGGTCTAGACAATGAGATCATTTGTTGGCTAAATTTTAGACCAAGGTCCACATCAATTGTTCATTAAAATCTCTTTGCGTATCAAATTGAAAAACAAAGGGTTTGACGTTTAGTAGTTGTGACGGTAGAAGGGACTTGATTTTTGCCACGTGGGGCTTGCCACTTCAATTCCTTGGAAGCCGCATCTTTCTTTTCTCGTGAATGGAAGTCACTCTATATCTGAATTAACGTACGCTAACCTTTTAGCTACCACTTTTTACCTTTCAGCTCCTGGTTTTCATTGTTGTTGCCCAAACAAATAAAATAAGCCCACCGTTTAATTTTGCAGCACCTCAATCTTTTCCCCTAAAAAAAACACCCACGGTTTACTCAACAATCCGCGGCCATGTGGACACTGGGAAGGCGCCCAGGTTTCAAAAATAATCAGATTTAATTTCTTCTTCCCAACTTTACGGTTGCTTTTGCATTCTCTACTTATACCTCACTGCCCATCATACACCACACATTTTCAGTTGAATTGCATTTGATTTCACCGTCAAAAGCTGATTGCTACATCACTCTGATTTCAGTCTTCCTGCATCATCCTGAAGATATGGTGTTCTTAATTAACTGAGCTTTTATCACAGCTTCGCCCTTTTCCTTACTTCTGATAAATTCCATCCAGCAACAGCCTGCAGGTTTTGATCCATGGATCTGGCAATGGATGTTTATATTCCAGAAGACTATGTCAGAAGTCGCTACAACCCAAATATGTTGAGGCAAAAACAAGCTGATCATGCCCGAGTTTCTTTCAACGATATCAAGGCCACGGATGAGAAGAAATGCCAGCTACAGAGCAATAAAATTGTGATGATCTTTGCTTCAAATGCTCATAGTCGTAGCAACAACTTCAAGGAGGGGAAGACGCATTCTTACATGTTAACATTTGGGGCTCTAAATGGATGGAGCTCTGCGGTGTGGCGAAAAGAACTAGGGTTTCAGCAGCAGGGTGCACCTGGGGTTTGTGGGCGTAGAGCTCACTTGTATTTGCACTGGTGGCCTTGAAAGTGATGGGGGTGCTGGTTGTGGGGCGCACCTTGGTCGGGGGTTTTTATTCTGTCTTGCTTTAGTGACAGTGGGCTCCTGTGACACAAGAGGGGCAGACTGCCGATATGGGTCGGTTCTAGGATGCATGTGACCGTTTGTTTCTGTGCTTGTGATTGGGCTGTCGGGAGACGCACATTGCCCTCGCGTGCTCGGTCGTTGTCGGCTGCAGGCATAACTGGTCTTGGTACCGGAACTCGTGTTATGCCGTGAAGTTTTTTTTGGGTTTTGGTTCTCTGCTAGGGTACTGCTGGGTTTTTGGCGGAGTTTTCTACCGGTTTTTGTGGTTATCGATGGCTTGTGGGTTTGTATGGGCTACATGTAACGGTGGTGGAACCGGTTGAAGTTTTTGGGCGCGGGTAAATAGCCTGATCCCTTATAGTCATTTGTTGCTGTCGGAGGCACTGCTACCCATTCTGGGGCTGTGGGTGAGCACGGACTGGTGTATCTTAACATTCCGACACCTGGGCCCTCTGTACGGTACACGTGATGAGCTGAACGCCCTGTTGGGTTACTCATTGTGGTACAGTTTCGCTTGGAGGTGAACATTGCTTTGGGGGTCCATTGGACTTGCTGGAGAGTGCGGCTGGTATCTTGGATCGGACGTTATTTTTTTCCAGTACAGGGGGGTATTGGAGAACCCATTGCGGTTGGTATTTTTGCATGTACTGTTTATTTTGGCGGGGTTTACCGGGCACTCTGGGGTTTGCTGGGCATGAGACCTTGTGCGGGAGTCTGTTTTCCTACGTGGAGGTTGGCCGGCGTGTGGAAGGTGTCATTGGACTTATCCATGCTGTCAACGTCATGTGGACTGGAGAGTGTTATACTTACTCTTCTTTGATGGTGGGTGCTATCCACTGACGGCACATAGCTCAGCGTTCAGGTAGACCTGACTCCAGGTAGCTCTTACTGCTTTACTGTTGTTTTTATTTAACATGTTTCTATCTTGGGGGGGGGGGTATAATTTGGTGGCTGTCATGGCTGAGAGACTTATTGTTTTTTTATCTTTTTTTATTTATGGAGTTCACCCTCTTACGAGGGTTAGTACCAACCATCAAAAAGTGGGAATTTTTTGTCTTTTATATATTTCTGTATCCTCTGGTTTTTGAACTTCTATTGATTGTGGAGCTCCTGTGGTGGGGATTGGTTTATATGTAAAACCTTCTGTGGGTTTGAGGTGGGACTCCTGTATGCACTGCAAGTCAACATCTTGATTTTATTGTATTATTTACTGATGTGTGTAGAGTCCTGTATGTGCTGTAGGTCAATTCTTGCTTATTTATTGTATTTATTTACTGAAGAGTGTAGAGTTGGTGTTTTTTGGCTGTCTCCTGGGGCGGGTATCTGGATGGGGCCTTGTGCAGGTTAAACATCTATTTTTTATAGTATTGGTCTATTATATTTCAGACTCCTCAGTGTTGTACTTCTGCTAACTAGTTGTGACATGTGGTGGGGTTTGGTGAATTATGTATAAGACTCTGGGGTATTGAGGTGGGAGACTCATGTATGCTGTACAGGTTTACATCTGTATTTTATTGTATTTATTTACTGATGTGTGTGGTTTGGGGCGTTATTTTTTGGCCGTTGCCTCGGGAGGGTATCTGACGGGGGCCACTTGGGGCTGTTATTTATATACTTGTCTGGTGTTGGGGGTCGCTCTGGTCTTTGATTCCCTGATCTTGGTCATGGGTGGACCAACCGTGGGAAATCATCCCACCTTTCCTGGAATGGGCCGGAATAACCATGCCTCTCGTCGCAAAGCAAAGGCCCTTAAGGCTTCTGCTCATAAGCCCCGATTTACTCTGGGTATTGACATATTTATGGACAGGGTGGAGAGCCTTTGTCAGCGGGCGTTGATAGGTAGATTGGAATATACCTCTTTGTCAAAAGATGGATGGGTTGACTGGGCAACCCTTCATTGGAAGCCCATTATACACTATGTTCCCTCGATCAGCCTACTGGCAAACAATTGGTTGGTTTTTGTATTCTTGGAGGAGTCGGATGCTTCTATCATTCTGGAAAACCTGTGGCCGGTTCATGAGGGTTCTGTTATCCTGAAAAAGTGGCACTCGAGGTTTGATCCTTTGATTGAGAGGGCGGCGGTCAGACATCTCTGGGTCTTACTACCTGCATTGCCTTTTCCTCTCTGGAATAAGGATGTTCTTATAAACCTAGCAAATCTTCTTGGTAGATTTGTCGCATTGGAGAAGGACTTCCACCTTATATATGATAAAAGAGTGGCTAAAATACTGGTTGAGGTGGACATTACTAAAGGTATTATTCCTGAAATTGAGATTGTGTGTGGGGAGGATATCATTACTCAGACATTGGACTACTTGAACATGCTGTTCAGGTGTTTTTTCTGTCATGAAACAGGACACCTCAGGAATTCCTATCCTAGTTTCCGCTCTGGTCAGCCTTTTAAGAAGGGGTTTGATCACGCATATGTCACTGATTTGCCTTGCCCTGACTCAGATCCCTTGCCTTCGACCACACTGGAGGGTTCTACGGAACATGCGGTCTCATCCTCTCCTGTATCTTGTCCCCTGGCTACTGTTCCCTTGGAGGCCTCTTCGATACCCACCGTACATGACTCTAGTATCCGGTGTGTTGATGCACTGGAGGACTCCACTGATCTTATCTATCACTCGTCGTCTCCCTCCATTTTCGATGATCTCTCGAAGTGTCAGCTGACTTACATCGAAGACATGGAAGCAGTTGCAAAATATTCTAAAAAACTTCCGGTGGTGAACTTGATTGGTGCTGATGTTAGTGGACCCCCTCCCCTTACTCCGGACCACTACCCTTCCCTCCCTCAAATTTCTTCTGACCTGACTTCCCCTCCTCCCCGACCATCTTTTGCAACACTCCCGGATCCTACTCCATTACACTCATCTTCCAGCCCTCCTGAAGCACCTGCTTTTCAGGATCCTTCCCTTCTCTCAGCTCTTGATATCTTCTCGGACAAGACCCCCATATCTCCCTCTACTTTACCTTTGGACTCCATCAGATTCAAGGATGTGACCATCAGGAAATCCAGGAGGGCCCAACGGGAGAGCTCGGGGGATACAATTTCTTTCATTCCTCTCTTGACTCATTTAAAGCAGGCCGCCCGACTATCTTCTTCCTCGCCTACTCCCCCTCAGGTACTTAGAGCATGTACACCTGTGGAACCTGCTTCCCCATGAAGATTTTATCTATGAATATTCATGGTTTTGGGGGGGTGGCCAAACAAAAATCCCTTGGTTTGTTATTATCTGATCTTAGACCTGGTCTGATTCTTTTCCAAGAAACTATGTGCAGTGATGCACATGCTCTTTACTGGTTCTCCAAACTCAAGCCTGGCTGGGAATTCTGTGCTTCTGATGCCTGTGGTCTCTCAGGGGGTCTCCTTGCGGGCTGGGACCCTCACTTGGTTCGCTGCAAAGCTTTCACATCGCTGGTTGGTATTGTACTTAAAGCTTCTTTCAAAGGAATGACTGAGCCTTTTACTATGATTAACTGTTATGGTCCCTATACACACTGTACTAGCTTTTGGAACAGACTGGTGTCTGGTGGGTTGTTGGGGATGCCTAACTTAATTCTGGCTGGGGATCTCAATTTCACCTTATCATCATCTGAAGTGTGGGGGTTTAAAGCTAGGTTGGATCCTTTGGCTTTATATTTTTCCCAGCTTATTTCTGGTAATTCGTTGGTGGATCTTTCGATGGACCCTTGTATCCCCACTTGGAGGAACGGTCGATCTGGGGATGAGGGCATTTGCAAAAGGCTGGATAGATTCTTGGTATCAGAGTCACTCCTACCTTCCTTCTCCACTTATAGATCATGGGCTTATCCTTATGATGTTTCTGATCATTATCCTATTTGCTTGGAATGGGGCCCATTCAGCCATGTACCCTGCAGGCCTTTCAAATTTAATATAGCTTGGTTGATGGAGGAGGATTTCAAGCAATTGGTCTGGTCCTCCTGGAATGATACACTGGATTCTGCTGACCGCAGCCACATGGATT
The DNA here is from genome assembly GCA_001517045.1 of Pseudotsuga menziesii. Lineage (NCBI taxonomy): Eukaryota > Viridiplantae > Streptophyta > Pinopsida > Pinales > Pinaceae > Pseudotsuga > Pseudotsuga menziesii. The sequence continues at coordinate 52,542 of LPNX010300961.1, read as the reverse complement.
TATTTACCCACAAGCTAAGTAAACTTAAATGCTCTGTGAAGAAATGGGAAAAAACAAAGAACATTAAAAGGCGGCAGCAGATTTTGGATATTAATAAAGGTATCTTGGATCTATTATTGAAGGATTTTGGTATTTTATCGGAATCAAACAAAATTAAATGGGATGCACTCCAGGAAAAAAAGATAAAATATTGGGCCCACGAGCTCACAACCCTGAGGTTGAAAAGTAGAGCGATGTGGTTAAAAGAGGGGGATGCAAATACAAAGTCTTTTCACCATTTTGCTTCTGCCAGAAGGAACACTAATACCATTTGGTCACTTAATGGCCAGGACGGGATTTCTGTATCGGAGGACTTGGATCTGAAGGCACTTGGTGTAGAACACTTCAGTAATCTTTTCTGTGATGATAAGTCCTCAGATATTTCTGACCAACTAAAGGTGGTCAGACTCTTTCCTCATATGACTACGGATGATGATAAAATTTGTTTCCTCCAGCCCATATCCGGATCGGAGGTTGAAGCTGTGCTCAGGGGGTTTAAAAAGGACAAGAGTCTTGGATCGGATGGATGGCCCATTGAATTTTTTCTGGCATTTTATGACCTAGTGGGGGAGGAACTGGTAAATGCTGTGGAACAAGCCAGACTTAATGGAAGAGTCACGGGTGCTTGGAACTCTACTTTTTTGACCCTGATTCCAAAATGTGAAAAGCCTACAACTTTTGATGATTTCCAGCCGATCTCCTTATGTAATCTGGTCTACAAGATTATTTCAAAAATTGTGGCTATCAGACTCAAGCCTATATTGAACCGCTCTCTGTCTGCAAATCAATTTGGTTTTCTCAAGGATAGACAGATTACTGAACCGGTGGGTATAACCCAGGAACTTCTGCACTCGATCAAGACAAAAGATTCGAATTCCCTGGTACTAAAATTGGACCTTGTAAAAGCTTTTGATAGAGCAAACTGGACTTTCATCAGGTTGCTGCTCATTCAGATTGGTATTCCTCTATTGGGTGTAAATTGGATTATGGAATGTGTCACGGGCTCCTGTCTAGCTGTATTGGTAAATGGAACTCCCTCTGATTTCTTTTCAGTTTCCAGAGGGTTGCGACAAGGCTGTCCCCTATCCCCTCTCTTATTTATTTTGATTATGGAGGGACTCAGCCGCATCATCATGGATGCACAACACCTTGGGAAGATCTCGGGGTTTCAGTTTTCACCCAACCTGTCCTTATCACACCTGTTTTTTGTTGATGATGTAATTCTTATTGGGGCGGGAACTATTGATGAATGGAGGGCATACAAAGAAGCACTTGATTTATTCTGTGGGATATCTGGGATGACTGTTAGCCCTTTAAAGTCTTCTTTTCTTTACCAGAATGTTGACTCTGGGTTCAAGGAGGAACTGGATGCACTCTTTCCTTTTAAGATGGATCCTATCATGGTGGGTTTTAAGTACTTGGGTTTCAATATTAAACCATTGGGATACCATACTTCTGATTGGTACTGGCTTATCCATTTATTTGAAAGAAGGATTAAAAATTGGACTTACAGGTATCTATCTCTCGGTGGTAGAGTGGTCCTCATTGGAGCTGTACTTACTAGATTGGCTGTCTATTGGTTTGCTTTGGCTCGATGCCCCAAATCCATTCTAAATGTTATGCGCAAACTTATATATAACTTTCTGTGGGGATCCTCAGCCGGACACAGTTTTTCCCATCTGGTCAATTGGGAAACTCTAGCTCTTCCTTTTGAATTTGGTGGTTGGGACATCAAGAACCTGGAATGGTTTGGTATCTCTCTAAGACTCAAGAGCTTGTGGCTTTTACTCACTGGAACTGGGACCTGGAACAGGATCATTGTCCATAAATACTTAAAGAACAGACCTCTTGATGTCTGGATACGCGGCCGGTCCTTTAGTATTGTTGGTACTTCTTATTTTTGGAATGGGTTTATCAGGATCATTGAGTGGATCACCTGTCAGTTGGGATGGAAAGTGGGAAATGGATTAAAAATCAGAGTGGGCATTGATCCCATTGCTGGGCACAACTCACAGTATATCCTATCCGAGGAGCTTAGGGAATATCTCACAAACTTGGGTATTACTCATCTGGCACATGCACAAAATCTGGATGGCTGTGGTGTGGATGGGACTGTATGGTACTCTGCCTCAGATATGCTTTTGGGAGGTGTTTGGGCTGAACAGTGGTCTGCATATGTTACAGGACTATCACATGGGGGCATTAGGATTGGTCATTCAGAGGACAGACTGTTATGTATGTATGATGAACAGAGGGGTATGGTGTCGGCTAGGAAAGCCTATGATTTAATTGTCACTAAGCACAAATCTGTGCTGGAAAATGACATTATGTTAAAGATTTGGTTCTTTAACTTTCCCCTAAAGATCAAATGTTTTGTGTGGCTCTCGTACAATAAAAGAATAAATACTTGGGATACTTTAAGCAAGAAAGGATGGTGCGGACCTAATAGATGTTGTCTCTGCAAAGAAGAGGCATAATCGGTTGAACATCTTTTTGTCAGTTGTCGGTTTCTGAAGGAGGTAATTGGAGGCCTTAGCTGTATTTTAAAGGTGTACTTGGACTGGGGTGCACCTACTTTTCAGGAAAATATTACCTGTTGGCTCTCTCGGAAGGGGCTTTTACTGTATGTACCTTTATTCATTATCTGGAATATATGGAAGGCTAGGAACCGTTTATGTTTTGAAGATCAGGAGCCCTCTTTGAACAGACTGTTATATATCATTTATGATGATTTTTTGACCTTTAAGCCTCGTCTGATACATAAGCACAGAAGTAGGAACATTGGGAAGTCTCCCACTTCGGTGTATCCTATGATCTATTTTGATGGTGCGGCAGCAAAAAATTTGGGGGGTGTCGGATTCTGTCTCTGGCTGAATGATTTTCACCTTCTTGCCTTCAAGCTCGGTTGCGGCAGAAGTACCAACACTAGAGCTGAGCTCTTAGCACTTTGGGCATCACTACGGGTCGCAAAGGATATTGGGCTACCTTACCTACATATCTTTGGCGACTCCTCTGTGATTATAAACTGGGCTAATTTGGAATCTACCCTGGATATGGTGAATCTTGAGGCATGGTGCCACAACACAAGGATTCTCATGTCCTCTTTCATGTGGGTGGATCTCAGTCATGTTTATAGGGAACATAACAGGAGCGCAGATATCTTATCAAAGGAGGGATTACACTTAGCATCGAGCCATCTCTTACTTACTGAATTTTTTGGAAATGAGATGATTGGGGAAAGCTCGTCACAGCTCTTTTAGAATATGCTCATTCTATTATAGTTGATCTCACCAGATTCATTGAGATAATTTTCAGGTTTTGTTGAGCAACTATTACTGATTACTAGAGACACATACCCTCCTTGGATCAGAGTTCTGGGTTCCTGTTATGTTCTTTAGGAACATTGATGACTGTATTTGGTAGCCTTCCTATGAGAGGGATCTATTGTAGGGAGCTCAAAGTGCTATGAGTTATGTTATACTATGGGTACTTGTATTCTGTATTGTAATTTTGATAGGATAGGGCTATTATTATGCTATGCAGTCCATGATTGGACTGTTATCTCTATTTGATGCATGTGTAGGATATAAGTCTGATTATCTTGAAGATGTAAAAAGTTCCTTTGATTCAATGAATACCAAGGAATGTATTTTTTTCGACTGAAAAAAAACAACTTCAAGGAGGATATACTTTTCAATTATTTCAATCCCTAAGCTCTTGCTCGATCATACCCAGAGTCTCTTCATCTATAGATCGAAATAGCAGAGAAGTCGAATGTCTGAAAAATGTAAATTTACATTCAATTTTGTGAGAATATATTCATTTTGCCCCAAATATTGTTATGTTTTTATGCTTGTCATTTTGTGGGCTAATATTCATTTTGTGTAGATGAGTGTTGAACACATGCATAGAAATATCTAGCTAGCAAGATAGAACACACAGCTTATAAAACAGAAAAATAATGAAAATAGAGAGAAGGAATGAATACTTCTGTACTCATGTGTGTAAAAGATTACAACACATAATAGCTATCCTAATTAGCAGAAAATAAGAAACATGCCATAGTGGTGGTCTAAAGAGAACTGATGCATGCCATCAATTACGGAGTGAACTGACACCAAGGCTGTCAGTTATAGAGGAAACTGAGCCTGCATGGGTCTCCAACGCCCCCACTGAACACTACTATGGTGTAATAAAGAAAGGGCTCCGGCAACTAAGGCCATAATAGGTCACCCAAAAACAATGCAACTAATGAACACTGAAATAAAATGAGGAAAGAGGGAAACCCCCCCCCCTCAAGATACAATCTAGCAAAAGAAGAAAAAGACAGTTGCTAGGCAACTGTGTCCTTCACTCCAATACAATCGGGCAAAGAGTGGATCTTTTGCGCAGTGAAGGTCTTGGTGAAAATATCGACAGTCTGTTCAACTGAAGGACAGAACTGCAAGTCGATGATCCGCTCATGCACCAAATCTCTGATATAGTGCATGTGGATCTCTATGTGCTTCATTTGCTGCCTCTGTACTGGATCTCTGCAAAACTTTAGAGTGCTCTGATTGTCACACCAGATGACAGTAGGCCGGTGGAACTGGATGCCCAACTCAGTGAGAAAATGTTGTAGCCACCAAACTTGAACGGTTATGTTGACTACCCCTCTGTATTCGGCATCGGATGAAGATATAGCAATAGCAGCCTGCTTCTTGCTCGACCAACAAATTGGCCCTAAACCTAGACTGAGTGAGTACCCAGATGTGGACTTGCAATCAATGTTATTGCTAGCCCAGTCAAAATCAGTGAATCCTATGAAATCCAATGCAGAATCTGCTACATAGTGAATTCCAAAGGTGATAGTGCCATGTACGTATCGAAGGATCTGCTTGGCAGCCTTCCAATGTAGCTCATGTGGCTCCTGCATGAACTAAGAGACTGCCCCAACTGCATACGAGAGGTCTGGTAGAGAGTGTGTAAGATACAACAAGCTCCCCACTAATTGTCTGTACAGAGTGCTGTCAACCAATGGAGTGCTCCTGCCATCCTCAAGTTTGACCCCAGATAGGAAAGGAGTCAGTGCAGGCTTGCAGTCTGTCATATGGAATCGCTCTAGAAGATCTCGAGCATACATGGCTTGAGATAGTTTGATGCCTGAGGCATCGTGGCTGATTTCAAGACCAAGGAAGAAATGTAATGGACCCATGTCCGTCATCAAAAACCTGTCATGCAGAATCCCCTTGACTGTAGCAAGTGTTGAAGTCAAGCTGCCAGAGATCAACAAATCATCCACATATAAAACTAGTAGCATAAGTGAGTCAGTTGTCCTAAGCATGTATACATTCGGATCTGACTTACACCATACAAAGTTTTGGGACAATAGGTAGGAGTCCATCTTGGCATACCATGCTCTCAGGGCTTGCTTAAGGTCGTAGAGAGACTTCTTCAATCTGTAAACCAAGGATTAATCTTGTATGAAGCCTTGTGGCTGCTCCATGTGGAACTCATCAGAGAGATCACCATGAAGAAATTCTTTCTTCACATCCATCTGATGGACTTCCCACCTCCTAAATGCAGCAATGGCAAGTTCCAATCGAATTGAATCCATCTTTGCTACTAGAGCAAAGGTCTCATCATAGTCTAACCCATGAACTTGCTGAAAACCTTTGGCAACTAGCCTGGCTTTGTATCTGTTGATCTATCTGTTTACTGCCTTCTTGGTCTTGTAGACCCATCTACATTTGAAAAGCTTCCTATTTGAAGGAAGTGGCACCAGATCCCAAGTCTGGTTCTCGAGGAGAGAGTTGTACTCATCCTCCATAGCAGCTTCCCAGAGGGGATTCCCTGCAGCCTCTGCATAGGCCTACGGGTCTGAAGAGAGAACCATGTAACAATGCATGAGAATCATTGGTTCGGTAGCTGTGAGTGCATGAGAAGACTCCTCAAACTGGGACTGCATCCTCGGATCCACTGGATCCCCCACAAGGTCACCTGCATCTTATGGAGTTGTCTATGCATATATCTCTCTTAAGCTCCTTGTTCTCTCAGGGGAGAAAAGAGGTGGATCAACATATTCATGCTCATGTTCTTCATCAGATTCAGAACTCAAATCTGAAACATGATCTGAATGAGTGGACTCATTATCACGGTTGTGTGGTGGAGGTAGAGGAACAAAAGTCTCTGCATGTGACTCCAATGGTGCATGCAAGGGGATTTCCTCAAACTAGACACTTCGCTCAATAAAGAGCTTGTTTGTAGAGGGATCAATCAACCTGTAACCCTTCACATCGTCGGAATATCCCACAAAGATGCATGCAGTGCTCTAAGGATCTAATGCTTTCCTCTTTTCAGAGGGTATGTAGGCCCATGCATGTGATCCAAATATTCGGAAGTGGGTGACTTCCGGTTTGCAACCGCTCCATGCTTCAAAAGGAGTCACGTCCTTGACAGATCTATGAGGAGATCTATTTTGTATGTATTTGGCACAGTTAAGTGCCTCAGTCCATAATTTAGAAGGAAGAGACCTTGCATGCAACATGCAAGAGGCCATTTTTGAGGGATGTGTTCTTCCACGTAGCCACTCCGTTCTGCTTTGGAGTGTATGGTATTGTATGTTGCAACTGTATACCAACCTCTAAACAAAGAGTTTGAACATTCATGTTCACATATTCCCCCCCATTGTCTGTGTGGAGGAATTAGGATTTTGATATTTCTCGTGGACTGATTCTCTGCAAGTGCTTTGAAGTCTTTGAGATGCTCAAAAAACTCGGATTTTTGCCTGAGAAAATATACCCAAGTATATCGTGAGAAATCATCAATAAATGTAAAAGAACATACCTTGCCTTGTTGATGGACAAATGAGGAAAGGGTCCCATCAAATCACTATGGTTGAGCTCTAAGGGAGAGGAGGCCCTCTTAGCCTTCCCTTTTTCAAGCTTCTCTTGAGGATGTTTGCCAATAACACATCCTTGACAAACTCCTTTTGAAAAATGAATGTTAGGCAATCCAATGACCATTCCTTGCCTGTAGAGTTGTTGCATGTATCTGAAATTAATATGACCAAATCTTTCGTGCCATAACCTACTACTATCATCGGCATGCATAAGTAATAAGGCAGAATCTGGTTCAATGAATTCAGAAAATGTGTAAAGCCTGGATCTATGATTTACCTCACCATTGGCAACTTTAGAGTTGCTTTGTATGTCGAAGATATTCACAGCATCAAGAGTGAATTCAGCTCTCTTTCCAGTGCCAAAATGTGTAATCTGATAGACAGAGAGAAGATTCACCGAGAATTTTGGAACATGTAGCACATCCTCAAAGCTGCCATGATTGAGTTCAATTATGCCCTTGCTGGTGATATCAACAAGAGAATCATCCCCTGTGAGTATAGGAGGACCTTTGCATGCATCCAATGAAGAGAAGGCTTTCTTGGTGGCAGCCATGTGGTGAGATGCACCTGAATCTACAATCCATGCATAGGGAGATGAATTAATGGCAATCAAAGCATGGCTAGAGTTACCTTTCCTGGGAGCATGATCTTTAGGCTTCTTCTTGGTGACCTATGGAATGTGATCCCCAAGGTTGTGCTTCTGAAGTATCTAGGCCATCTTATCTATCTGCTTCTTCATGCATGAGGATTCTGGATGGAATCCTTTATGGCAGTATGTGCATTTCTCCATTTTCTTCCATTTTTCACCTTTGGATCCGGAGGAATCATTGAAGGGTTTGGTGTTCCCTTCCTTCTTTGGATTTGCATGTGCCTTTCCTTTGTCTTTGGATTTAAATCTCTGTTTTGGGTTATGACTGCCATCATGCACAACAAGAGCGTGTGCCTTGGAGCCCTTGATTTTTCCCATACTGATGAGGTTGTCTTGTTCTTGAGACAGAGATTCAATAAAAGCATTAAGAGTGGGCATGGTCCAGTTCTTACTAGAGGTGAGCCTCACTGAATGAAACATGGAGACAAACACAGAGTATTCCGGTCCAAGCTTGGAGAGGATGGATAGAACTATCTGTTTTTCCTCCTTAGATTTATCAACCCCGCAACCCTTGAGTTGTAGCAGCAAATCCTTGTACCTTGTGAAGAAATCCTATATATTGTCGAAGCTTCGTGGATCCAAAGAGAGCAACTCCACTTTGAACATGTGGCCTTTCATCTCGTCTTGCTTGCCAAAGAGTCCTTTCATGGTGGTCCAAACTTCATTGGGAGTTTTGCAAGAAGAAATATGGAAAAGCAGCTCATGGGAGACGTTCATGCAGAGGGCTCCGCAGGCCTCATCCATCCAATTGAAGTATTTGGACTTTTCTATGGCTGTTGTAGGCTCAACCTCCGTGGCCATAGCAATCCTATACAATCCTCTCCTTCGAAGAAAGATCTCCATCTTTGCTTCCTATGCAAAATAATTGTATGGTGTGAGAATAGCTTCATTTGAAAACTCCATTCTTCCAACGGTTTTCAATCTTCTGTATTTGCAAATAAAAAATGTTGATGTGCCTTTGTCCTAGCAGTAGAGCTTTGATACCATGTAGATGAGTGTTGAACACCTGCACAGAAAGATCTGGCTAGCAAGAGAGAACACCCAGCTTGCAAAACAGAAAAATAATGAAAACATAGAGAAGAAATGAATAATTCTGTACTGATGTGTGTAAAAGATTACAATACATAATAGTTATCTTGATTAGCAGAAAATAAAAAACATGCCATAGTGGTGGTCTAAAGAGAACTTATGCATGCCATCAGTTACGGAGTGAACTGACACCAAGGCTGTGAGTTACAAAGGACACTGAGCATGGGTCTCCAACATTTTGCCCCCAAATTTTGTGAGCATATATTCATTTTGTCCCAAATATTGTTATGGGCTTGAATTCTTTGTTTTTCCTAAGATTTTGTTGCAATGAGATAATTTATCGAACCTTATTTGATGAGGCCATATTGCAAATGCAATTCCATTTATTCAAATCACAGAGAGGCACCAGAATAAGTAATTGTTGTTTGTATTAATAAAACAATTTCACAAGTTTGCTTTCGAAAAAAACTCATAGTATTCAGAGACGATTTCTGTAAAAGTGATACTGATATCACATTACAGGAGAGAGAATATTGTAATTAAATCCATTTGATTTGATTTGATGGGGTTTTGATTCTGTTGTGAATTTTGCATGATGAAGGGAGTGAATGCATTATCTCGGTACCGTCTCCATGATTTAGTCCAACATGCTGAGAGCTCCTGTATTCCGACTCCGGACAGTGACACGGATTTAGGAGTGGGACGGCTCTGGGTTTTGAATAACTGGAATCATCGAGATAGGCGGGATGTGATCTTTAATTGTGACAATGCACCTCAAATCAAAATAAAATCCGAATACAAACATCTCATCGCCTACCTGGAATCTACTCACAGTACATTCATATTGACGAAACATGATATTCTGAAAATTTTCGTGGGATAAATGGTATTTAGATCCTCCAAATCGACACCTAATCAAACGGATACCAACCCACGAGCCCATTTGTGTGTCCCATGTGAGCGGTCATAAAACATATATGAGATCTCTCTTTAAAGTTAGTCCGTATTCTTAATTTATAAGATCATAAACAAACAATGACTTATAATTTTTAGTTAATGAAAAAAAATCATATTTAGTGTTTTATGTTATATGTGTGTTTTTTTTTTTAATGAAAAAAACATTATTTATAAATAAAAAATATAAATTTTAACTATAGGTAAAGGAATAACAACATTGATATTTTGAAGTTGCAATTTACTAATTATTTTAAGAATTATTTTATTAAAAAATTAAAAAGAATAACATGAAATCTAAACATAAATATAAAATACTAAAAGAATTCAAGATGCAATTAAAGAAACAACAGTATGGATACTTTAAAAGATGCAATTAAAGAAACATCAACATTGATATTTTGATATTGCAATTTGTCATTTCTTTAAAAAAGCTAGTATACCCCCAAAGCAGGGGAAATGAAACACCCAAAAGAACTTGGATATGTTTCAAAAATGAGAGAAACTTGTGTGTAGATAATACAAGTTTATGTGATGAAAGCAAGTCTAGGAAAATAAGTGAAAATAAGTTACATCAAACTTATAAATCGTCGCATAAGTGAAAATAAGTTTCCTCCAAAAGGATTTTGTACATAAAGTTTTTAAATTTGAAAACATTCGATGAATAAGTCAATGTTTTCACCTCGACCCTTTTAATGCCAACAGAATCTTACAAAGAAAAAAAGTCCAAAAACCCAAGGGGCATAGTTATAGGAATTTTCAAAGTTTTTGGTAGCTTTAGAGAACCTAGAAACCCCTGGACATGGAGGAACTATACATTTGAAACTGAGACGTGACCTAGACGTGGAGAGACTATACCTTTGAAATTGAAACTTGAACTATGCAAGACATCAAAATCTATGCACATAATAATTTTCACAAGCGACACCATTTTTCTTATCGACCATTTGCATGGGTCCTCTTATAATCTCATGTATTGAAGATCATTGAATGGCCAAATAATGTTGACAGGTGAAGAAAATTTTTTGTTTCAAGTTTTTAATATCCCAAGTCAATCTTCGTATTTGAATATTGATAGTATATATCCATGATATCCATTAGTAGCTTGTTGTCCAATTTTCATGACATAATGGATGCAGAAGCCAACCCCCTTCCGCGCACATATTGTAGCTCAAGGGGCACAAGTTTTGATAGACGTAACAATTCCATTGAATTTCTTTTTACCTTTTCTCTTCACTACACATAAAGGAAAAAGGCATGGTGCCCTTCGCTCCTACCAGATCCCAAAACCATCACAATGGAATGTGGAGGCCCTCTGAGTCATAAGCTTTGATATACGATACTGAAAATTACAAAAAAAAATGAGCACACTAACAAAATTTTAAAACAAACCAAGTAATACTCTTNAACTAAAGTTGGTATCACTATAATTTAATCATTATATATATATATATATATATATATATATATATATATATAGTTTACATTACGAAGATGTCAGAATCGACATACAACCACTTGTTACCACCCCCATTTTGACAGGGGTGTACACAGACTCTGCCAATCACATTATAAAGATTTGTTTAAAAATGTTTAGATATAAAGTAGATGAAGGGGATCAACGCCATCGTTTTAAAGATATTTCTACGGTGGTCACAGATATGATGCAATTACAGAGACTACTAAACATAAAGACTGTAGCTCACATGTTTTCCCAAGTTCTTTGTTGGAAGGATCTCCCTTCAGAAACCCATACTCGATCTTGTGAGTAATATCAATAAGGATCCAAGTTCCCAAGCAATAGCCTCAAATTCAGTCCAATTTGTTTTCAGATCATATTTCAACATATCAACAATCAGTGATGAATGGCCAGATGAAGTGCCTCTTATTGATTTTGAGGATGAAGTCAGTGATTCCAACATTGAGAAAGAAGATCTAGAAGGCTTTGTTGATGAGGAATCTCCAAGGTCTGTTTGAAATTGTAGACGTTGAATGCATATGAGGTAGTAACTAATCTTGTAGATCAAGTTTCATAAGGAGTACGGAAGATTGTTATTGCATCTCCAAACATGGATTTCAAGCAGTTGCTTTTTGAAAATGTGCAATTAATGATGCCAGTACCAGAGTTTGGGGCATTGGTCTTTCTATTCATTAAAGCATTACATAGATGAGTATGATAGTGACTCCCCCTCTATGAAGTGATTGCAATCAAAGTCGAGAGAAGTAGAAGTGAAGGAAAACAAATCTTAGTTTTAAAATTCCGTAAGCGGTAAATAATGGTTGCAATCTCTCAATTGGTTAAAGAACTATTTTATGGGTATATCAACGATCAATACTCCAAGTCTTGTGGCCCCTTATCAGTTGTAAAGGCACCAATCCATCTACCATGCGATCAACCGCATCAACAATTGCCACTTTGGCACACTTCTTCATGATGAATTTAGACCCTTAACAACCAATTACAAAATGAAATTCCACGTTTTTGTTGATCGACAGTCGCTTGTGGTAGCTTCACGGGAAAGTGGATATTTGGAGCATCTTTTGTGGGTAGCCGGTGATATATTTTGTTGTATCTTGGACTTTAGAAACATACAGTGTTCACCTACCATATTCCACGCGTTTTGTTTGATTGTCCATATCTATTCATTGGCACCCAAGTCGTGAAGTTTGGAACAACCCACATGAAATTTTTATGGTTAAGAAACCATTTGAAGTTGGAGTCTGGGAGTAGTTGTTGATCCCATATTATTTGGCAACCAATTGTGATATTTTTTGTCACCATCTATCACTTCTCATAATCATTGTGCATTGACACTAAACATCACCCACACCAAAATCATGCCATGATTATTTTTAAACACCTAAGCTCAAGGTTCAATGAAGTTGGAAGCTGAAGTTAAAAACCTCGCCAGAGCTGACGACCCACATATAGTTGGTAGCGACATAAAAGACAAAATCGTGCACTGATTTCCTTGTTGACCGACTGATAGAAATTGTGATTTTGACGGAGAAACCAACCATGAATTTTTTTTGTTATTAAGAAGTTGATTCATGACAGAGTTTGGAGTGGCCATCCATTTGCATGCTAAGATGTAGAGGAATTGACCTTTGGGTAAATTGATGTCCACACGACAATTGCACTGGTGGTCGTTTTCATATCCAGTATTTGACAATAGTTGGGGTAGCTTCGATTATGCTAGGAATCGTGGCAGCCCCACATTCCTACATGAGCAGATAAGCGACCCACATATGACTTGATTGGCAGCTAGTAATGAGTAATCATGCATTCCATTAGCGATGATGGCATCTTTTGAATAGCCGCCTTTTTGCCAAACACCTTTACCAACTCAAAATCAAAAGATCTTGATATATACATCAAATCAAAGATCCCCAATCAAAGATCCCCGTGTGTACACTCCATGATTTGAACCTAATGAAGGAAATCCAAGTAAGCAAGTATATTCTAATTTCTATCACAACCAATCAACTATTATGAAAGCCATAACCTAGTGGACAGCCTATTACCTGAATATCCAGTAGCCCAATTCATAAGTACAGGATGGACCTTCCAAGCCACTGTGAAATCATAAATACCTAATAAAAATGTGCGATGTCCCAAGTTTGGTGTACAGACCTGAACCCTCTTCAATTTTGCAAATTTATATTAAAATTTTTGATTTACAAAATCTACCATTCGGTGCACCGACAGAGTAGGGAAATCAAGGTTTCAGGTAGGGAAATTTTGCAAAGGCAGAGTGGGAAGAGGAGATCAATCAAGAGTGAGTGAATATTTGGAAATCCATTCCCCTAACACATTTAGATCTAGGACCATTGATATTTCAGAATTCGTTCCGTGGAAACTTACTTTCATGCTGCTGGGTCACTAAACCATGAAACTAGGGAATCTCAATCCATCTTCTGAACAAAGGCTTAGGTAAGTTGTAGAGGTGATATTAAGTCATAAAGTAAGGTTATGTACTATTTATAACACTTTAGGGCAGTTCCAAAAAGTTCTAGGGAGTTTTGGGTGAATTTGGGATTTTTTTGCAGTTTTGGCCTAGGGAGACCCTGCGCAGTGGAGGATCCTAAAAAGAAATACTAACACGATGAAAAGAGGTTCAAGATTTATGTATGGGAACTTGGGTCTATCAATGACCCACGAGAACTTACAGATCAGTTTTTGGGTGAGCAGAACTTTGTTTATGCAAGAAATGGAAAAACTAGTTATTTTCCAATGCAAATCTAGACTAGGTTGACTTAAAATGAGTAAATCTCAGCAATTTCGAATCATATTGGAATAAAAATTCCAGAGAATGTTTATGATATCATATTACAGGAAATAAACTCAAAATTACTCTCATTAATTAACTATAACACTCTCTTCAACATTATGCATCACTACAATGTATTTTATTGACATAATACAAGGAAGGGCATGGAGGTTTGAACCCTTAGATATTGAAAACTATTGGGCCTATTAATGAAATATGATATACAGTAATGGATGGCTGCAGGCTGCTAACAAATCTTGAATCAACTCAGAGAGGTTGCTCCATAGCTCCAATGCAATCTACAATGAGAAGGGGAGAAGAGGGGAAGAGGAGAGAGGGAATGTGAACCTTGGGGCACATCTCCCAAGATCCTGAGGCACAACACTTAGCAAGGAAGCCTTAACTTCATAAATATCAACATAATAAACATCCAAACTGAGAAATGGAGCTCTAATTGTCTTTAAATAAACCTGGGTGACTTGTTGAGCAAGTCAATCACTTGTTAAGCAAGTTACCATTTGCTAAACCCTAACACTAGCCACAAATTTGCCCTCCTTGAGAAAATTAGCATGTGTAAGACAATAAAGATGTTTCCATTTCATCCACCTTCATCCAATTTGGAAACTTTGCTTTCCTTGACCCATAGTCGCTATTTTTCCTTATGACAACTTTTCTTGGCTTTCCTATTTTTATGACTGAACTCCAAAAGGAAACTGCACCCTCCTTTGTCAATTGTTGCCTCCTTTGTATTTGACTACTTTTGTCATATATTTTGGCACTTTCCCTTTTCCTGTCTGATTGATTTTGTCATATAGTTTCTAATTTTCCTCCTTGGCAAGTTGGCTTGCCCAAGTGGCCCTCCTGTTAATGAAAACTTATTTTCCACCTAATTAATTGCAGAATAATATTTAATGACAATTAATATAGCAAGTACATGCCTCATAAGTGACATTTAAATAAAATATCATAGGTTAATTTATTTAATGCATCTTTTGACCCCCTTGGTGCTAGGCAAGGTCAACACTTATGGCGATCAAAATGTAGAGATATGACAACATGGAATTACGTCAAACACCTTTACTAGCTCAAAATCAAAGATCCCGGTGTGTACACCTTATGATTTGAACCTAATGAGGGAAAGCCAAACAAGCAAGTATATTTTAATTTCTATCACAACCAATCAACTATTATGAAAGCCATTACCTAGTGGACAACCTATTATCATATCAAAAAATTAAAAAGAAAAAAACACTAAATCTAAACATAAATATAAAATGCCAAAAAAAATCAAGATGCAATTGAAAAAACACTGAAACTTTGAAGTTACAATTGTATCTTAAACTCATAAAATCCTAAATCATAATGATCATCATAATAATAATAATACTTAAAATATATGTTTAATAAGAAAACATGCATAAAAACAATAAATTAGTAATACTACTAAATTTGAATTAATTTAAAACTATTATAAAATTTTAATTGATTATACTAATATTGCTAAACAAATATAAACTCAAATAGTGCAAATCTATCTAAAGCCACTCTAACCCTATTCTTATACATTTAAAGGCTTCAAAGCGTATAGTTTATCTCATTTATCTTGATTTTCAATCACATAACGGGTTCTATAGTTGGCTAAATTTTAGATCAAGGTCCACATCAATTGTTCATTAAAATATCTTTGCGTATGAAAATGAAAAACAAAGGGTTTGACGTTTAGTAGTTGTGAGGGTGAAAGGGACTTGATTTTTGCCACGTGGGGTTTGCCACTTCAATTCCATGGAAGCCGCATCTTTCTTTTCTCGTGAATGGAAGACACACTATATCTGAATTGACGTACGCTCACCTTTTAGCTACCACTTTTCACCTTTCAGCTCCCGGTTTTCATTGTTGTTGCCCAAACAAATAAAACAAGCCCACCGTTTATTTTCGCAGCACACAATCCACACATTTTCAGTTGAACTGCATTCGTTTTCACCGTCAAAAGCTGATTGGTACATCACTCCAATTTCAGTCTTCCTGCATCATCCTGAAGATCTGGTGTTCTTAATTAACTCAGCTTTTATCACAGCTTCGCCTTTTTCCTTGCTTCTGATAAATTCCATCCAGCAACAGCCTGCAGGTTTTGATCCATGGATCTGGCAATGGATGTTTATATTCCAGAAGACTATGTCAGAAGTCGCTACAACCCAAATATGTCGATGCACAAACAAGCTGATCATGCCCGAGTTTCTAATTTCAACGATATCAAGGCCACGGATGAGAAGAAATGCCAGCTACAGAGCAATAAAATTGTGATGATCTTTGCTTCAAATGCTCATAGTCGTAGCAACAGCTTCAAGGAGGACATACTTTTCAATTATTTCAATTCCTAAGCTCTTGCCCGATCACATCCAGAGTTCCTTCATCTATAGATCGGAATAGCAGAGAAGTCGAATGTCTGAAAAATGTAAATTTACATTCAATTTTGTGAGAATATATTCATTTTGCCCCAAATATTGTTATGTTTTTATGCTTGTCTATGTCATTTTGTGTGCTAATGTTCATTTTGCCCCCAAATTTTGTGAGCATATATTCATTTTGCCCCAAATATTGTTATGCTTTTAGGCTTAAATTCTTTGTTTTTTCCTAAGATTTTGTTGCAATGAGATAATTTATCGAACATTATTTGATGAGGCTATACTGCAAATGCAATTCCATTTATTCATAATCTCAGAGAGGCACCGGAATATGTAATTGCTGTTTCTATTAATGAAACAATTCAGTAAGTTTGCTTTCGAAAAAAATTCGAAGTATTCAGAGACGATTTCTGTAAAAGCCATACAGGGTTGTGATTAAATCCATTAAACTCATACTTTACAGGAGAGGAATATTGTAATTAAATCCTTTTTTTTTATGGGGTTGTGATTCTGTTCTAAATTTCGCATTATCTCGGTACCGTCTCCATGATTTCTCACCATTAGCAAATCGTCGTATTCAGAAATGCAGAAATATATGCAGAAATGCTGAGAGCTCATGTATTATATGCAGAGAGCTCATGTATTCGGAATCCTGACACGGATTTAGGAGTGGGACGGTTCCGTGTTTTGAATAACCGGAATCACCGAGACGGACGGGAGATGATCTTTTGCTGTCACAACGCACCTCAAAATAAAATAAAATAAAATCCAATCCTACCTGGCATCCACTCACAGTACATTCATATTGACGAAACTGATATTCTGGAAAATGTCGTCGGATAAATGTATTTAGATCGCCTTTTATTTTATTTTGGTAATGTAATTTCGTAAACTTCATTCTCCTAATGGTAAAAACATATGACATTTTAAGCATTTTCTTTAAAGGATTGTGAACACAAATAATGAAGATCGATTTCTCTGAAAAACATTTTCTTAACTATTTCTATGAAAAGCATTTTCTTATTATGTTGGAAGAGTATTAGAGAAAATTTGGGGTCTAAAATGACCCTTATAAGAAAACGTGCCAACAATAAATTTTGTGAGTTGAAATTCAGGAACCAATAGAATTTCAATAAAATGAATCAACCATAATGGTTGAATTAACATATTTGTCATAAAAGAAAACTATTTTTTTTGTTCGTATTTTCGACATATATCTCTGTGTTTTTATTCAAATTTCGCTGGATGCAGAATTTAATTCCGCATTCAATAAGTACCCACACTGCATACCTTTGACAGGCCTTGCTACCCCAAAAACAAAAAATACCTGAAACAATGTGATACCTGAAACATCATCATCACGTTTTTTTAGGTATTTCTTGTTTTTGGGGTAGCAGGGTCTATCAAAGGTATGCATTGTGGGTACTCGTTAGATGCATAATTAAATTACGCATCCAACAAGCTCTTCCACTCAGAATTTGAGTAAAAACACAGGGACATATGTCGAAAATACAAACAAAAAAAATAGTTTTTCATTCTTCTTCCAAAATTAATAACTATTATTTTATTATTTTAACTATTATTTTATTATTTTCCTTAGGAGGCTCATTTTAGACCTCAAATTTCCTCTAAGGATTGATGTATCATTTTCTACGATGAAGCTTAGAAAGCTTATAGAGAAATGAAAAAGGAGTTGTTTAACTAGAGGATTTTAACTAGGAAATATTTTTTTTTAATTTTCAAGTTGATTTGTGAATTTAATCCACAAAATTTGTAATTTATGTTGTTTGTTGGGTGATTTTAAGCTCAGAAATGAAATCAAGTGACAGAAAAACCTCGACACCCACACTTTATAAGATCTAGCAATATTTTTGAGACTTTTGAAAACCAACCAAAAACAAAAGTGAAAAAATCACCCCACAACTCAAATGAAAAAAAGACCAAATTGCTTCAAATCTATTCTAAACTGATGATAATAGTTGACATTCTTCTCACAAAACCCTATATGAAGGACCAATAAAAGGCAACCTCTATAAACTTGTATTATTATATATATTAATAAAGAAAAATGAAGTGGATACCAATTGAAGACAAATGGACTATTTTACCAAAGGAATAGTACGAGCAGCCTAAATCTATTCAAAGCTGCAAGAACTTTTATCGCTAGCTACCTTACATGCACACCATTTAACTTCTAGAGATTCCATGGATAATGTTCCAACTAAAGACAAGGCGATGGATTGCACGAGTGGATAATATGTTTGCATTCAGTGTGTTTTCTCCCCACTATGATGAGGATGTTATTTACAATAAATAACAATGGCTTACATCGAATGAAGATTTTGTTTTGATTATATTCCATTTCTGGAAGATATTTCCTTATGAATGGGACAATTTCTTCTAGGAATGCATAAGAAAGGGATAATGGAATTTCATTTGTGGAACTCATATATAAGCCATATACTTACCCACACTTATATTCCATTTCTAGAAGATATTTCCTTATGAATGGGACAATTTCTTCTAGGAATGCATAAGAAAGGGATATGGAATTTCATTTGTGGAACTCATATATAAGCCATATACTCATCCACACTATCAAGAGTATGTTGTATTATAACCGGGCTTTAAAAATGTTGGATTTCATTGATTCAATATCAAGGATGGATATTAGGGATGCCTTTAAGTAAATTATAGATATAATTACAGGATGTAAAGAATACATTAGTGGATTGAGTTCAAGGAGTTTTTCATCAAGATAGAACATTACCAATTAAAAAACTGAGTAGGAATGGTCTTCAAAGAACATGAACATGCTAGAGCACTCATGAAATACATTATTCAAAAGGCAAAGACGATAATGTAGAACATCAACCAAACATAAAGAACCATTAGATCAAACCAACCAACATCCATTGAACATAATAGGAAGAGATCATACGTTATAGAGAACATAATAACACCTAAGCTTGTTAATATAAGAACACATAAACCATCAGTCAAAGATCTCCTAGATTTTATAAAATAATTGGCAACACACAACACTAATAGCTATTCACTTGAAACTATGAAATGATCTTGTGGAACCAACCAACAAAACCTAAAGACTAGGTGACATGAGCTAAGATTTAGAACCAAGAAATAATCCCACCAGTACAAAAACCAGGCTCAAATATGATAGTGAACCTAAAGACCAAGTGGCATGAGCTAAGACTTAGAACCAAGAAATGATCTTGGCGTCAGTCGAGCAACTAGGCTTGAAGTAGCAAGAGCTAAGACTCATAACCAAGAAACGATAGGCTTCATCTAGGACCATCCAACTAAATCTCGAGAAACATTTAATGAACAAGGGTGACATGGAAGGATTTAATGAAACAATAGTAGATGCAAGTCAATGCAGTTTGGAAAGGGATGGCTTCCCTTTTTGCCACCCAAAATGAATGACAACAACATGAAATGATCCCCATTAATTATACTTAATGCCCAAACATGTGAATGATGACAACGCCAAATGCTTAATGCCAAAATGTAAAGTTTGAGGCTTAATTTTAATAACTAGAAATAGCAATTCAAACTTTGTGAATATGAGGAAAGTACATACCATATACTGATAAACCAACAAACGTCCAAGGGACAAGAACACATTAGAGAAAACAACACACACCATATACGTACAAGGTAGTTTCACAAAACCATGCACAAAACATCAACCTAACAAAGGAGAATCATAAGAACACATAAACCACCATGCACTTGGTAATTTAGGCACCTTGTGTAAGCGCCAACAACAATAGCTATTCACTGAGAGCTAGCAAATGATCCCATTATAGTGGGTTCAAAGGAAACAACAAATGAAGATAGGCCGAAAGAAGCCAATGAAACATAAAAGCTATGAAGCAAAAGATAAAACCAAGAACCAAAAAATGATCTGGCACCAATCAAGCAACCAACCTTCAAGTGAGAGGAAATGATAGCCTTAACCTAGAACCATCGACTAGCCAAATCCTGAGAATAGGCTAGTGAATGAGGGTGATGTAGAAGGATCCAACAACATCTGGATTAACAAAAGTTAAAGCAATTTTAATGGGGAGTCGTTACCCTAGCTGCCACGCAGAGTGACTAACAAAAATGTGAAACAAACTTCCTTAATGAAACATAATGCCCATATGTGTGAATAATGACAGCATAAAATGCCCAGTGCCAAAACCTAAATATAACGACCCCTTCACCCAATCTGACCAATGGGAGGGGACATTAACTAAATTCGAGCTTCTAAATTCCTCCCCATAAACATAATTACGAATTCATAACATTTAAATTAGGTGTGTAGATGCGTAAATGAAAATACACAGCGGAAATAAATTGACCCACACACACTTAACAAGCATATGCAATGTTAATCATTGCATGCATCAAATAAACATTGCATATTCAAATACAAAAGCATACTTATCTTTAAACAAAGAATATCCAAGCAATTGGTTGTGTAAGAGCGATTTTCCACCCAACCGTAGGCACTCTGTTCAGAATATACCCTTTCTGCTAAGAGGCCACCCCCAAGTTAGGCTATGATGTCACTAGCGATAAGGAAACACCTATAGGATTCTCTCTCTCATCCCATAACCCGTTCTTCTCTCTATGCTTAGCCAAAATATCATCTAGAGCTCTATAGGGATGTCACTAAGCCATCACAACCATGGCACTCCTTCCAACTGCCCCACATAACACAAGGAAGGAATTTCCCTTCACTAATCCATAATTCCTTCAGGAAATCCAACCCTTACAGTGCTTATTAGTGTGTGCAGTAAGAGTCCAACCTGTTGTATGCTATCAGAGAACCTCCTGCAACATTAATTCATGGCTTCCCAAGCATCCAAAAGTAGTAGAACTCAATGGGTAAAGGTTCCTAGCTTCCCCAACTTCTATGCTCACCTACAACCATCTATTTCCCTTCAAATCTGTAGCACTATCTCTAAATTTAAATTTTTGGGTTACACAGTCTGATAATGGTCATTAACAAAAATAGGAAACTCTACATAATGTATAAACTTGCATGAGAGAGTGATCAAAAGAGTGTTGAATCCAAGGTATATGAGATTATGGTGAAAAGACAACTAACATAACTTCTGACCATAGAAGAAAAGGACTTATGGTAGATGGCGTAGTTGTCACAACCCCACATGAACTAACTTTTCCCACCAACCTCACATATGTATTAAATAATTGGATTTAATAGTCAAAAGGAATTAATTGGCTCATCTAAATCACATGACAGAATTTGGATGAGCTCTAAGATTGACATTTGGCATCAAAGGATTTAGTTTCCCATAGGCCCCCTTTCCTCTTACCCTCTAGTGGAATCATAGCCTCTCTAGTGCTTTTTACACAACCATTTTGGACCATTTTATTAATTTCCAACATAATATTTACATATGTTTCGAACTGACATAATAATCCAACCACACTATCCAAATAAAAATATTTACACCATACATGCCTAGCCATTCACTAGTTGGTCCTTGGCCTTGAGCTTTGCACTAGGAATTCATACTAGTATATTTACATCATTTACATGATTTGATTAAATATATTCCAAGTCAAAACTAGGGGTATTGCACTAAACCTTGATTTTTTTTTTAAAAGACACTCATTTATCTTGATTTTCAATCATACAACCTGTCACATCCACATATCTAAACCAATACACATATATAAAGAGAGAATAAATAAATAAAATCTATAAATATATTATAAAATCATATATATTTTTAATTATGATTGTTTATATTGACTGAATTAAATTAAAAATCCCAATATAATAGTTTTCCATAAGATTTTACTTTCTTCTACCATGTATCCTATTTACCAAAAGAGCCCAAAATATCCTTTTGTAGCTCTAAAACAAATAGTAAATACTTTGAAACATGTATAACAACAAAGGTGCAGGTCTCAATGAGACCTTTCCAACAATATAACTTAGTGCCCAAAATAAAGTAAATACTTTATTTTAAAACATGTAAAACAAATAGTAAATACTTTGAAACATGTATAACAACAAAGGTGCAGGTCTCAATGAGACCTTTCCAACAATATAACTTAGTGCCCAAAATAAAGTAAGGAACAAAAGTTATGGGCATTTTTTACCAAAAAAAGTGTCAAAAGATTCTTTTCAATATACAAATACACATGCCAAAAAAATACATTATGGAATATGAAAAAAATGTACAAGTAGAAAATTATAGATCTTTCCAAGACCTTTCTACATGTATAAAGAGTTCACAATTCCGAGTTCAGGGTCAAACATTATGGTGAAAATACTAACTAGATATTGGGCTTGGTAATTTCTTAGTCCTACTATGACAGGGACTAATAAAGGTAATTACATATATGATTTTACTATTAATTGGTTTGTGATATGTATTACAAACTATACTTAATCCTCAATTTGGAATGAATGAAGAATACAATGTTTATCGTGTCGGTACTTGGCTTTTGCATTAGCTCGTTGCAACATTTCTTGTGCTTGCTTCTGGATGTTGTAGATTTGATCTCTGGACTTTAATGCTTTCTCAACTTCTCATCCTTCGAAGTCGGTGTCGTTCGACTGTGTCGATGAACTGATCAAGTCGATAGGTGTCGAGGGTTGAAATACATAACTGATCTCAAATAGACTCTTTCCCATAGAACTGCGTTGAGCACGGTTGTAGATGTGATGTATGTATGGGAGGCTGTCATCCCATGTTCGATGATGCTTATGGTTGTACATGCGAAGCAATTGTACTACCAAGCGATTTACAACTTCCCTCTATTCGTATGTCTGATGATGGAAGGCTGTCGACAAAGAAAGTCTCGTGTCGAGCTGTTGCCAAAGGGTTTGCCAAAAGGTGTTGAGAAATTTGGCATCTCTGTCGGAAATAATTATCGTCAGAAGGCCATAATGTTTCCAAACATGTTCGAAGAAGGGTTGGGCACTCTATTGCGCTATTGTAGTCTTCTTGCACGGTACCAGTATAGCCATCTTGGAAAATCTGTCGACTACTATTGAAGATCGCGTCATGCTAAAGTTTGGTAGTAGGATATCCCATCAAGTAGTACATAGAAACAAATTCTCATGGTCGACTAGGAACTAGTAGGGGTGTGTATAATCCTTTTCGTCGATTCGGTGGTTTAGCAATGGCACAATCTATTCATGATCAAACATACTTGCTAGCGTCATATTTAAGTGAAGGCTAGTAAAAATAATTTTGGAGGATAACAAGTGTTTTTGTGACTCCAAAATGTCCTGCAGTTTTGTTGTAGTGTGCGTCCCAGATGAGCTTCTGTCTATGCTCACCGGTCGGTACACAAATTTGTCCAAGATTGTATAACAAAGTTTCCTTCATGAAGTAGTCGATAGTAGACAACGTGTCGGCCTGAAGTTGTCGATAAATTACAAAGAGGTCGTAAACTACCAAATACAATTGTGGCCAAGTAGTGGTGTTGTAACCCTGCATACTCATCACTGTAGACAGTAGAGTAATGGGTGGTCGGCTGAGACAATCGGCTGCGGCATTGGATTTACCTTTTCGATATTTAATTACCAACTGAAATTGTTGCAAGTAATTAATCCACTTGAGTTGTCGAGTTGTTTGTAATATCGACTGGACAGAGAAAACTACAAAGGTTCATGGTCAGTAAGGATGATAGTTTCCTTGCCAAGAATGTAGTGTCTCCATTGCTTAAGAGCTTGCACAATGGCGTACATTTCTTTTTCATACGTCGAATACCTTCTAACAGTGTCATTGAAATTTTTGGAATGAAACGCGACTGGGTGACCTGATTGAGTGATCACTGTGCTGAGAGCATAGTTCGATGCGTCCGTTTCGATTTCAAAAGGCTGATGCAAATCAGGTAACACAAGTACTGGTGCAGTACAAAGCTTGTTTTTCAATTGTTCAAAAGCTTTTTGTTGTGTCAGTGTCCATTTAAAGACAATTTTCCCATTTCCTTTAGTCAACTGATTCAAAGGCCATGCGATGTGGCCGAAGCCAAGTATGACTCGTCGATAGAAATTCGCTAAACGAAGAAAACTTCTTAGGTCATGAATTTTTTGAGGAATGTGCCAATATTTGAGGATATGTACTTTTTATGGGTCGACATGAATGTCTGTAGAGTTAATTACATACCACAAATATTTGATGTTGGTCATCGCAAATGAGCACTTGTCCATGTTCATATATAGTCAATGTTGCCGGAGGGTGTCGAAGACTTGTCTAAGTTGTCTGACATGTTCTTCCCATGGTCGACTGAAAATCAGGATATCGTCGAGATAAACAATGACACACTTTCCAATGAAGGGTCGTAGAAGGTCGTCCATATATCTCTTGAAGGTTGTAGGTGCATTGGTTAAGCCGAAAGGCATGCCTAACCATTCAAACAATCCTTCCATGGTCTAGAAAGTCGTTTTCCATACATCAGTGGACTCTATTGGAATTTGATGATATCCTAACTAAAGGTCAAGCTTCGTAAAGAAATCAACACCTTTCAAACTATTGATAAGTTCATCTATTTATGGAAGAGTATGCCTGTTCTTTACTGAAATATTGTTGAGAGCCCAATAATCGATGCACATGCGCCAAGTCCTGTATTTCTCTGTAACTAAGACAATTGGACTTCCACAAGGAGAGGAGTTGGGGCGGATGTGACCTTTGTCGATCAAATCCTGGATTTTCCTTCTAATCTCTTCGTTCTCAAGAATGGATCTTCTGTAAATAGATGCGTTAGGTAATGAAGAACCGTGAAGTTTCTTCACAAGATAGTCAGAAATGAAGTTCTTTTGGCTACTGTTATCCATAATCAGATGTAATGGATTTATTAGAACCCATATCAGTGTATGGAACATGCGCTCTCATTCCTCCTCATCAATGATAGCCGAGGCTGCCAGAGTGGTTGATGTCGAATGCAAGAGGGTTGATGCATTTGGGTTGGATCCTACCAAGGTTTTGTCGGGCAAGTCGGATGTCAAATTTTTTTCCAAAAATGTCTTCTGAGCTTTGCATTCTGACGTATCATGCCATGTTGAATTGTGATAATCACACCATTTCCTGGTAGAATCTTGTTTGTTGCGCTCCTTCTCTTTCTAAAAATTATTCTTATGATAATCAAGATTTGGCGGGGTTGGCTGAGAAGGGTGCTTTGACTTGTCGGAGTCGGCTGATGACTTCTTGTCGGATGTTCAACTTGTCGGCTTGGTCGCAAAATGTGCTTTTCCTTTCTGTTTAGCTTCAATCTTGCTGGTGTAATGAAATGAATCCTAAAGCGTAATGGCAGTTAGAAACTCAATTTCTTGCTGAATCAGGGATGCTTTAAGAATCCCCCCTAGATTTATATGTATAAAAAAAGGGTGAATCTCTCTAATATATAGGAAAATTTGAAGACGATTTTATCAATAATATAATATGTATATATAAAAAAATTGGCGAATATTTCATTTTATTATATAATGTTTTAAAATATTGGCGAATCTTTCACTAAGTTATAAGATATTGTAAAATCTTGGCGAATATTTAACTTCATTATAAAAAATTATAAAAGTTGGTGAATCTTTCATTGATTTATAAAATATTGTAAAAATAGAGGAACAACAACATTAGTCAAATAACATGAATCACATCATCAACAATAAGTAGAGATCATTTTTCTCTTCGCTTAACTATGTAGAGATCATTTTTTTTTGAATAACGATAAGTATTTAGAAAGAAAATTTACAATCAACATAAAAGAATCGAAAAAGTGAAGACAATTAATTCATGCAACTAAAAGGTAATAAAAACATCTTTTCTCAAACCCTAAATTAATGGAAATCGACTAAAACCAATCTTGATTCAAGCTACAACAAAGGGTTAAATCAAACATCAAATGAGAACTAGAAGCATTCAAGGGACTAACACAATATTTAACCAAAATACACACAAACTTCAAAATTCGATAAAATGCTTCAAACAAAAGGAATAATCAAACCAAAAAAATTTGTAAAGATATTCGTGCTAAACACCAACATGGTTTCATGTACTTTAATGAGCCCATTCTTGCTTAGCGAAAGTGTTGTCAAATTAGTTATTTATCATTTAATGTTAGGACACTATCTATGTGAAGAAATAACTCCTAGGCCTAGCTTTCTCAAATTCCAACATCATTTCCTGTCACATACAAGAAAAAGACAATGTAAGAGATAAATATCAAACCATCAATCTTAAAATAAGCTACATGAAGGTAATGTAGCTCAAATCATCAATGTTACAACAAAAAAGTACAATGTAGAATCTATTTTTATCTAAAACAAAACCTCAAATTCATATACAGTGATCATCACTGACCAGCAAGGGTACATGGAACACCTAGACCAAAATAAGACTCAAGAAGTTTAATAGTATTCATCTTCAAAACATGGTTCTATTGCAAGTAAAATTTAGTCATTCAAGTCTGTCCTTGAGTAGTATTTAAGTAATACGCAAGCCTGCCATTGACCTTCTTCTGTTCAAATTTCAATTCAAATCTTTTGTGTAGATCCCATTGTAAATGACTCTCCCCTTGAGGATCACCTCATCATATTTCTCATGTAAAGCCAAAGTCGAAAACAAAGACCTTCAATTCTGTCCACAGGCTATCCAAAAGGATATCTTCACTGCAATTAATGCATAAACTCTTCCATCTATTGTTGTATTGTTGTTCAATAAACTAAGACATGCCACAGTAATATGGTTTATTCACATTACCAAGTTTTCGACTGATTTGACTTTAAAAGGTGCACCAAACTAAATACTTCCAACTCTGCCTGCTTTTGAGAAGAACTAACAGCTACCCTTAATTATCACACAGGTTGTCCTCAAGAATGTTGTTTCACTGATCAAGGAAGCCTTCAAAGAGTCCTTCAATCTGCTACCAACAATCAAAACAGTTCCAAATCATGCTAGAAAACTTAGCGAATAAGTTCATAATGTATGTTTAATTTTTTTTCAGTTCCGCTATCAATGGTTTAGCTCCCCCTAAATTAGGGCTTCCAAACATTCAATGAAGAAACATGAGATGGAATTTGCACATATAATTATTCAATTCATCGTCTTTGTTGGTTCATTCTTCAATTGTTCTTCTCCCATTGAGGTTGTTGTTTCTCTTCATCCGTCATTCTATATGTTTCTCCTGAGCTTGTCCTTAGTCCTCTGAGATGTGATTTCTAATTCATAATGCCATTGACTTGTCAAACTCTTTCTTCATACATCACCGTTCTTTTCTTCTGTTTGTTGGAAAGATATACTTATATAACTCTGACATGTATTTAGTTCCTCTCTGTAGTTATAGCATTCATTCTCTTTGAAGTTCCTTCCATTTGGCACGAACTGGTTTCTAATTGTTGGTTCTTGTCCTGCATCCTCCAGCCAAAATTGTTGTCAGGTTGGATGTTGTTTTGCAACCTTTCAAGCAAGGACTGGATGTTTTCTTTTTTTCACTCATTGTTGTTGAACCTTGAGGTGTTATGGAATATGTTGTTGGTGACTTTTGAAGAGTTCCATAATTTGGTGGAAATCCCATCACTCCACCTTGATATCCATTCCTCAACATGAAGTCCTTGACAGAAGGACTGACAACAAAACAACTCATAGTAGGTCTCTTGGAAGAATTTTTATTTAATCTTGTTTTCACATCTTCAACCTCCATATCTATTGAAATTCTCTTTCCGTGCACATTTCTCTGAGAACTCAGCAGTGTAGAACCCTCAAGGGAACTTGCATTCCTGTTGGGAGTAGTGATTTGGGCATACCTGCTAGTATCTATTTGACTTTGTTTCTTGGCAGGAGATACCTTGTCTCCCTGGTTACATGGGGGCACTTTGCTGCAATTTCCAACATTGACATTGGAAGATACCTATAGGAATGCAAGTTCCCTAGTATCTTTAGGAATTCTGAATTATTCAGAGTCGAATATTGGATAAATGGAATAAAACAATGAGGGAATTCATCCAACCTTTACCAACGCAGATATGGGATAATTCTGAGCAGAACTATCATATTTCCACCCATAAATGAACAACAATCATTGTACCTCCAAAAAATGTAACATATAGCCCTGTTTCTAACCTTCTAACAGTAGTAAGAAACATAATTTCAAGATATGGGTGACATTGTGCATAAAAAATATTAGAAGGGCATTATTTCCAAGTCTGTGCACATTCTAAGTAGCTTGTGTAGTGGTTTCATGTAGCAGCAACCCTAAAAGGGGTCTTCCTGTGTGGTTTCTTGTAGCAGGAGCTTTTAGTGGAAACATCCCACATTGATTGTTTACCATACTTGGAAGTACCATTTCCCTTTGGAGGTTATTTTTGTTGGAGACATTTACCATCATACACCTCTTTTTGGTCAAATTGGCCTAGTTAAGCCAGACTCACTCATGATTTCGAATTGCCTCCTTAGGTATTCGAATTTCTCATGGATTCAAGCTATTGCTTGACATTGGAATTGTAATCATTCATTCTTTATGTGAATACAGAGCGGCTACTATTCCTGTAGACCGATTACACCATTTCATGAGTTATTTGTTGATTAATCTTTGATGAGACTGATGTTTAGTCCCTAGATCAATGTGCAAGATTAATACTTTTAACACCAAAAGCCATCCCAATTAGGAATTTAAGATTATTCTATGATTTTCAATTAAAATCAAGCAATTTATAATCTAATAGTCATACATGGATATGAGACCAACATTAGCTTGAAAACTAGACAGAGTGAATGGTACTAAATGAAGAACAAGTTGTCTAGTCATCATTTTATTTTTGAAACTGCAATCGAAAGAAATAGTTTTCAATAAAAATATATTCTCCCATGAAAAAGAAATGCATCACTCGCTCTAACATGCCTTTTCAAGGCTCAAACACACCAACAATTTGTTGGCATCTAGAAAGAATGGATCTAAAGATGTCCCTATATCTCTAAAGCATCTAAAAAGAATGGCTCTACAAATGCGTGTTGTGAGTAATTTATGACTGTTATCAATCTGTCCTTAATATGCCATTATAACCTGTGTACAAATAGTCCTATGATTGTCATATAACGTCCCAAATAGTGCTGCTAAAGAACTTAACAAGACTTCAAATGTCATGGAATGCTATTCTCAAGTCTAATCTCTTTTGCACTTTGTTATTATCAAAGACAACCATTTATCATGCTTTTTGATCTTAGAATTGTATACAAACTTGGTTATGGTTCAAAATAAGATGGGTAATCTTCCCAAGTTTTCTTCATCATTTGAATCTTCTTAATGCGAATTGTTGGTCTGCAAATTTGTCGTAAGACTTGGAATACTATCATCCGGATATACCTGATCTTTATCTAGTTGTGTAATGAAGATTTGTTTATTCTCCTCTTTGAACAACTTGTTTTCATGGGCTTGAGATTGCTCTTTCCTTATCCAAACTTTGATGAACCTTTTTCCTACAATATCTTGATGAAAAACGTCTAAATTCCCAAGTATTATGTCCAGGTTTGTTACAGTTCCATCACTTTACGATATACTTGGCATAACCAAATTCTCTTATAGTATAAAACCCACAGACAACAACATCGACATAATTCCATCAAGTAGAAACTTGCATAACTTCATCCATAAATGCAATAAGTAAGGAAGATGTTCTAGGTACTAACATAGTAGTAGAAGTGGCAACAATTATGGAATTTGAATGCAAGGATGTTAAAAAAGAAAGAGAGCACGAAATCACAGATGCTGAGAAACACAAAGGTGTTTCATCTCTATTTTTGAAAGAAAATTGTTATGAAGCATGCCTTGGTTGATGATGAATGAATTTCCCCTGGTGTTTTGCTTGGTTACTTTTTTTGTCATGGATGGATGGCCTAATTGGACTTGTAGATGATGCTGATGATTCCCTAGAATATGGTTTCTTCTTATGGCTTAGTATCATAAAATGCATGATTCTTAGGGGCTCAAAGGTATAGGAATTCTGAATTATTAAGAGTTGACTATTGGATAAATGGAAGAAAACAATGAGGGAAATCATCTAACCTTTACCAAAACATATATGGGCTAATTCTGAGCAGAAATATCATATTGCCACCCATAAATGAACAACAATCATCATACCTCTAAAAAATGTAACATATAGCCCTATTTCTAACCTTCTAACAGTAGTAAGAAACATAATTTCAAGATCTGGGTGACCCTGTGCATAAAAACAATAGTAAAAGGGCATTATTTACATGTCTCTGCACATTCTAAGCAGTTTGTGTTGTGGTTTCTTGTAGCAGCAACCCTAAAATGGGTCTTCCCGTGTGGTTTGTTGTAGCAGGATCTTTTAGTGGAAACGTCCCACATTGATTGTATACCATACATGGAAGTACCATTTCCCTTTGGAGGTTCTTTTTACACCAAAATCCATCCCAATTAGGAATTTAAGATTATTCTATGATTTTCAATTAAAATCAAGCAATTTATAATCTAATAGTCATACATGGATATAATACCGACATTAGCTTGACAACTAGACATAGTGAATGGTACTAAATGAAGAACAAGTTGTCTAGTCATAATTTTATTTTTGAAACTGATAATAAAAAGAAATAGTTTTCAATAAAAATATAATCTCCCATGAAACAAGAAATGCATCACTCACTCTAACATGCCTTTTCAAGGCTCAAACACACCAACAATTTGTTGGCAATGGCTCTAAATCCGTCCCTATAGCTCTAAAGCATCTAAAAAGAATGGATCTAAAGATGCGTGTTGTGAGTAAATTATGACTGTCATCAAGTTGTCCTTAATATGCCTTTATAACATGTGTGCAAATAGTCCCATGACTGTCATATAATGTCCCAAACAATGTTGCTAAAGAACTTAATGAGACTTCAAATGTCATGGAAAGCTATTCTCAAGTCTAATCGCTTTTGCACTTTGTTATTATAAAAGACAAACATTTATCATGCTTGCTGATCTTAGACTTGTAACGAAAGTTGGTTATGGTTCAAAATAAGATGGGTAATATTCCCAATTTTTCTTCATCATTTGAATCTTCATAAAGCGAATTGTTGGTCTGCAAATTTGTCATAAGACTTGGAATACTATCATCCAAATATACCTGGTCTTTATCTAGTTGTGTAATGAAGTCTTGTTCATTCTCCTCTTTGAACAACTTGTTTTCATGGGCTTGAGACTCTCTCTTTCCTTATCCAAACTTTGATGAACCTTTTGCCTACAATATCTTGATGAAAAACGTCTACATTCCCAAGTCTTATGTCGAGGGTTGTTACAGTTCCATCACTTTACAATATACTTGGCACAACAAAATTCTCTTATAGTATAAAACCCACAGACATCAGCATCGACGGAATGCCATCAAGTAGAAACTTGCATAACTTCATCCATAAATGCAATAAGTAAGGAAGATGTTCTAGATACTAACATAGTAGCAGAAGTGGCATAAATTATGGAATTTGAAAGCAAGGATGTTAAAAAAGAAAGAGAGCACGAAAGCACAAATGGTGAGAAACACGAAGGTGTTTCATTTATATTTTTGAAACAAAATTGTTATGAAGCATTCCTTGGTTGATGATGAATGAGGTTTCCTTGGTGTTTTTATTGGTTACTAGTTTTTTCATGGATAGATGGCCTAATTGGACTTGTAGATGATGATGATGATTCCCTAGAATATGGTTTCTTCTTATGGCTTAGTATCATAAAATACACGATTCTTAGGGGCTCAAAGGTATAGGAATTCTGAATTATTGAGAGTTGACTATTGGATAAATGGAAGAAAACAACGAGGGAATTCATCCAACCTTTACCAAAATAGATCTAGGCTAATTCTGATCAGAACTATCATATTACCAACCATAAATGAACAACAATCATTGTAACTTTTAAAAGGAAGCATATAGCCTTCTTTCTCACCTTCTAACAGTAGTAAGAAACATAATTTCAAGATCTGGGTGACCCTGTGCATACAAACAATAGTAAAAGAGCATTATTTCCAAGTCTGTGCACATTCTAAGCAGCTTGTGTAGTGGTTTCCTGTAGCAGCAACCCTAAAAGGGGTCTTCTTGTGTGGTTTCTTGTAGCGGGAGCTTTTAGTGGAAACGTCCCACATTGATTGTATACCATTCTTGGAAGGACCATTTCCCTTTGGAGGTTCTTTTTACACCAAAATCCATCACTATTCATTTATAGAAGGTGCATGGTCATGCTATGCTTGAACGTTGATATATGCATACAAAAAATGATGTCCAAAGTATTATTGTCACCAATTGTATCATGTTATTTCTACCTAGAACTTCATTGTTTGACTGGTAGAATTGTTTTTAACTTGCTAGTGCTTCTACATGTTGCCACCAGTATAGCAAGTCAAATCCTACATACAATCATAACAAAACCTACTTAGTTCTGGAACTATTAGGCCAGAAACAATATGCTAAGTGATAGGTATAATATTCCTTATCGATATAGCAGTAAGTACCCCTATCATCCAAGCTTTCAAAGTACAAGGTCTAGTGAAGGAATCACTAGGATGACCCTCATCAAAATTAGGGGATAACATTACCAATTTATACCTTTGCTATTGGTGGATAGGCTAGAACTATTGGATCTTATACTATATATACTTCTATCTTATAGCTACAGATGTTGTTCATACTAGTCGTGGTGCTATTGGTAATTCTACATGATATGGTACTGGATACACCACTAGATATGGATATGAATGAGCAACAACTTGTTTTACAACCCTAGTTTATGTCACCTATACTATTTTCCCTGACTTTTCTTATAGGTATTTTATAGGCACTTAATATTCTATAGGTGTTACAAGTTATGCTTAATATGTACTTGTATCAACAACTAATGATGTTGGTCCTTTGACTAAATCTACCCTTGCTTCCTATGCTACTCCACAAACAATACAAAAGACATGAATACATTAATGAATGCCATACAAGTTCACAACTATGTGACTGATAATGAAACAAACTATGTGTCCAGACAGGAAAGTATCCTGCTATGGGAGGATAGAATTATTTCCAAGCCAACAGTGCAAGAGAGTATGAGCTTCCATAATCTGTAAAGAAGCAAACTGTGTCAAGACTAAAGAATATCCTATTGTGGGAGGAGGATAGAATTCCTACCAGGCCAGATGTGCAAGAAAGTATAAACTTCCATAATAAGCAAGCATGGTTTAAGGCCCAGTTAGATATTCTAGTATGGGATGATGACTACCTTAGGTGGTTGAGTTGGAAATCAAACAGGGCACTAAAGCTGCCTCCGAATGTGATACAAAGAATGCCAGCTCCTTCTGTCAGCAATGTAAGGGCAAGTTCCAACTATGACGAACAATCCAAACGATATAATCTAAGGGGAATCCAAATATTTCTATACCATGAAGATACGATATCCCCGGCATAAATACCAAAATTACATTTGGGCAAAGGATTCATTGCAAAAGGTAAACACCATATTTTAGCCATTAACCCATCAGAAAATTTTGACAGCTGAGAATCTAAAGAAAATAGGGATCCATCGATCATAAATGATTGAAGAATTGTTGTCAAGGATTGAGAATTGAATTAAAATTCAACATCTTTTCCCTTCACATCGTAACACAATGTTTCAAAGATATTCACTGGCAGTTAGGATTGATCCTTATGCAGCTTGGATCCTAGCTGCAAACCCAATACCAAGCAATGGTCATCCCTAGGATGAGAGGATAGGAAATTTTGCCTCCTAAACATAGAGTTTCATCCTCTTACCCCCCTATTTGCATAGGGTGTTCACCTTATTTTTTCGCAGGAATGTCGGGCTAATTCTTTGATCTTTTGGAAATGGAAAAGGGGCAGATCTTCATTTCTAGCAACGTTGGGTCAACTTCAAACCCTAGAAAGCAATTTTGGTTTAGTTTTGGAAGCCATGACAGTGACAAATTCATCAAACAATATAAACAGAGGTGAAAAGTGCAAATCTGGGCGGTTCCTCTGGGCTGAATCGGCCTCATGGGCAGTTCTAGGTATGTTCCAGCCTCCTAAAATCCTTAAACAGTGATCCTGGGAATTGTTTCAACCATCAAACAACATGTAACCACCCTAATTCTTAAATCCAGGTGCATCTTAGACACTTCTAGGTAGTCTTAGACAATATTTCCAAAACATTATCTCAACCTTGGAATTTATTCACATTTTAATAAGTAATCTACAAATTTCTATTAATTTGTGTAAAAGGGAATAACTAACAATTTTTTAAACCATAAAAAGAATAATGATTTAGAAAAGAAGAAAACACACTTCTAATCATTCTTTGATAACAAATTGTACTTCTGCCATTTTTTATGTTCCATATATCCTCTTCACATTTGCAATGTTGCATTCTAGACAAACCTTTAATTTATGTACACTGTGATTGACTTATGTGTAGTCTGTATAACACCAATTAAATTTGGCTTGTTTGCATTCTACAAGGCCTGCAACATCTACTCATACAGCTTAGTCATGTTAAAATAGGAAAGGGCTCAAAGCTTCCAAACCAAACAACAATTGTTACCCCCCTATTTGCAGAGGGTATTCACTAGGGTTTTCAGGGATCATTCTGGGCTAGTTCCATGGATGAGAACAACAAGAAATGGCCTTGAATCCAATTCTATATTGAATTTGAGTTGTTATGGGAAAGTGTGTGGGTAAACAGAGTTATAAAACCTCAATCTGGGTTTATACCAGGCATCAAACAAGCAATAACATTATTTCCTGGCATACTCCAGTAGTCGAAAGGTGAGTAGATTGAATTATTGTTAGGTCTGTGGGTAGAGACAGAGTGAGCGAAGCAAACATGGGATTTTTTTGAGGATAGAAGTGGTGGAAAGAGTAGATTTGGGTACATTTTGGCAATCCTGGGTTCATGAAAAACCCTAGATCAAAGGCCTAGGCACATGTAAGGTCAGTTCTAGGAACATAATGGAATTAAAGATGTGGTTGTTAAGTTTGAGCCAACCCATAATTATGTTATCATAATTTAAATTTGAAAAAATATGAATTCTTAAGCAGTTTTAAGAGTACTACAAAGAGATGAAGAATCGCAATGACAATGAAATACCAGAGATTTCAACCAAAACTGATGATAGACTTTGAAGAATAGAAGTAAATCTTAGCAACAAATAGTTTGGTGTTGACATCATAAAACCCAAAAAATAAGTATGTTGAATAGAAACTTCCCTGAAAATGTATGGATGCCAATTCAGGCCAAATCCAAGGTAGTATGGGTTCTACTCTTGTCCCAAACAGTCTTTTCCAGAATGCCTGAAAATATAAATAACACACTTCACAAAAGCCCCTGCCCGAATGCCTAAGAGCCTTTTTGTAGCCAATTTAGATATTAGAGAAATCCAAGAAAAGAGGAGTTACTATCCTCGATGATTGATATTTATGAGTGGGAGTTACTAAACACTAAATGATCTAATGAGAGAGAGGGACATAAATGTGAACATGCCTAACAACAGTCGTTAATGTGAGCTTGTCTAATGATAATCATTATTGTAAGCATGTGCTATCACGATTTATAATCTACATAAATGCATTTATTCTACATGTACTTCCTCCTCCTCCTAAGATTCATATTATTTCATGTTGTTTATTCCCATGTATACACAATACATTGGCAACTACATATCTAAATGCAACAATTTATTAAAAAATAGAATTAGAATGAATGTGCATTTTGTTGTATAATTAAGTTTTCCAAAGAATAAATTTACCATGTCAACAAGTTCATCACCCCATCATAAGCCTTAACCAGTCACATGAAATATAAATTAGTTGCCAAGGTTGTTGATGTAATTGTAACTTCGGAATGTATTCACTTGTATTTCTTATGTATTGTAACCCGATGTTTATTCCTGGATGTATTTGTAATGTACTCGAGTCATGTCATGCCCCGATGTTCCTATTCGGAGTTTCTATAATGTAAACAATTCATGTCAAGTCAAGGTGGGTAACCCTCCTATTGTCTAAGGGTTAAAGTCCCCGCAGTTCAGGGGCACTAGGGATATTAGACTCTCCTAGAGAGGTCGGCCCTAGTAGGGTTTAGTCAAGTCGGGAATTAGTATAAATAGAGAGCTAGCCTCTCTATTTATCACACACTCATCCACACTCAGTTGTAGCTCATAGGTGAGGAAGAGAAAGACACTAGGGCAAGGAAGAAAGAGGTTATTGCTGTCAGGAGATCATCTTACTGTTTTGGGGTTTTACTTTTTGTGCTGATTCTATCTCTTAGGAAGTTGCAGGGTTTTCTCCATTTATGGTTTCCCCGAGGAAAAAAGCAGTGTTCATTGTCTCTTGTGTTTGATTGTTGTGTTTGTTGTTCTCTCAGTTAAAGATCCTAATCTTATGCTAGCTTAATGTTAAAAATCTAACAAGGAATTTGGTGTCCCATGACAAGTCGAAGCATATCGAGATCAAGTATCACTATATCAGGGATATGGTGTAGAGAGGAGCAGTGAAGCTCCAGTATGTTGCGACGAAGGAATAGATAGCCGATGTGTTGACAAAGCCATTGGCTAGGGTGAAGTTCGAGTACTTCAGGGAGAAGCTTGGTGTTCTCCATATCGAGGTTTCCTCCAAGGAGAAATGATGAGACCCAGAGCCATTCTGACATGGTGAGAGGATTAAGTTCCTTCCATGGTCAGATGTAAGGGATGAGCCATTTTGTCATGGTGAGAGGATTGGTTCCTTCCATGTCAATAATAAGTGCTGAGCCATTATGATATGACTGTAGGATTGGTTCCTACATGATCAGATGTAAGGGATGTTTCCATTCTTGGAATGTCGGGTTCCTAGTCAGTTACCAGGAATACTTGGTCTGGGACCAAGGGCCTTTCTAAAACGACTGTAAGATGTAGTCTTACATGATCAGATGTGAGCGCATGGCCATTCTGATGTGATTGAGGAATTGGTTCCCACTTGATTAGATATAAGGGCTGATGCCATTCTCTAGGAGAATGGAGGCACCTGGTCAGTTACTAGGTAGCTTAGTCTAGGACTGGGGGCCATTCTGATGTGACTGTAGGATTGGTTCCTATAAGATCAGATGTGAGTGCACACCATTCTGACGAGTAGGTTAGATATAAGTGTTGGGGCATTCTAACGAGTAGGTTAGATATAAGTGCTGGTCCATTCTGACGAGTAGGTCAGATGTAAGGGCTGGGCCATTTTGACATGGGAGAGTATGAGGTTCCTTCCATGGTCAGATGTAAGGGCTGGGCCATTCTGACATGGTGAGGGGATTAAGTTCCTCTCATGGTCAGATGTGAGTGCTGGGCGTGCCTTTCTGACGAGTCAAGGTTAGATGTAAGTGCTGGACAGGCCATTTTGACTTAGGGTCAGATATAAGCGTTGAGAAAGACCTACATGGAGGCTAGGCCTACAACCAACATGAAAAAGGGCTGGCTCTGTAGAAATTCCTGTGATGAAAAGAATCATGAGATAGCACCTGTGATACTGATCCAGATCGAGTGAGGATATAAATCCAGTGATGGTGACTCAACAGTGATGATCTAGATCGAGTGATGATCCAGATCCAGTGATGATGATCCAGATCGAGTGATGATCCAGATCCGATAATGAAATATGACTTGAAGATGAAGATGACGAGAGCTTGACGATGACCCATATGATACAGAGAAGAAGACTTGTGCTGTTAAATTGTGTTAAGAGAATACATTCTTAGTTAAGAGGGAGTGTTGATGTAATTGTAACTTCGGAATGTATTCACTTGTATTTCTTATGTATTGTAACCCGATGTTTATTCCGGGATGTATTTGTAATGTACTTGAGTCATGTCATGCCCCAATGTTCCTATCGGGAGTTTCTATAATCTAAACAAGTCATGTCAAGTCAAGGTGGGTAACCCTCCTATTGTCTAAGGGTTAAAGTCCCTGCAGTTCCGGGGCACTAGGGTTATTAGACTCTCCTAGAGAGGTCGGCCCTAGTAGGGTTTAGTTAAGTCAGGAATTAGTATAAATAGAGATCTAGCCTCTCTATTTATCACACACTCATCCACACTCAGTTGTAGCGCATAGTTGAGGAAGAGAAAGACACTGGGGAAAGGAAGAAAGAGTTTACTACTATCGGGAGATCATCTTAATGTTTTGGGGTTTTACTTTTGGTGTTGATTCTATCTTTGAGGAAGTTGCGGGGTTTTCTCCATTTATGGTTTCCCCGAGGAAAAACACTGTGTTCATTGTCTCTTGTGTTTGATTATTGTGCTTGTTGTTCTCTTAGTTAAAGATCCTAATGTTACACTAGCTTAATCTTAAAAGTATAACAAAGGTCTACTCATTTATTATTCTTGGTATTATAATGAAATTACATCAAATATATGCCATCATATTTCAGAAGTCTCACTTTCAAATAAGGGATACAATTCCATGGTGTTCTCTCCTTGTCAAGTAGTTTCCACTGTTAGAATTCATCTCACATGGTTGCAAGTCAAATCCACGAACACTAAGCATATCTTCACCATTTTATCCAAATCTAAGCATGTACTTGATGTTTATCGACATAATAAAATGTAAATAGGAAGTTACTTTGGACTTAACATCCTTAGAAACCTCACAAAAACTCAAAATCTATAAAAAAGAGTGAAAAATCAAGCTACAGGAAATTTTGTAGCGCTTTTGCAAATTTCTGTGTGATATGCTCTACATAATTTCATAATTTCCTATAGTGGTATTGTTACTTTTAACTTGCATCCAAACTTGTGCTACTTTTTTAGTAACTTTTTAGCTTCAAAACAATACAAACTTGCTGCAGAAACATGCTTTGTCTCCAAATTTGGGAACATTCATGAAATGGCTTCTTGAAACCCTTATATACCTTCATCATCAAAATATGTGCTGTGCTCTGTCAAACCTATGACACTGCTCCTGTAAGTTTCTCTAACCTATTACTTTTTTGGCCTCTGTGATTTTCTTGGATCCATTTCACATTCCAACATCTTCCCTGTCTATATATATTCTTATTATCTTTCATAATCTTATGAGACAAATCAAAAAAGTTTATTATGATTTGTTACAAATCTGTGCATTCTTCTTTTGATCTTAACATTCCCCCTCTGTAGTTTTTCATTCTCCATATTTAGATGCTTAATAACCTCCTAGGAATTATTGAGATTCCTTTGGATTGCATTTTTGGTCTTGGTATTCTTATCTTTTGACTGGTGTAATAGGGAAACCCAAAAAAATTAAAAACTAAAAACTAAAGCAACCCGAAATCTGAAACTAACAAGCCAATAACTACAATTATCTTCAACAGTTAATACCACCAACATTTTTTAGGATAGAAGTGGTGGAAAGAGTAGATCTGGGTACATTTTGGCAATCATGCGCTCATGAAAAACCCTAGATCAAATTCCTAGGCACATGTAAGGTCGGTTCTGGGAACATAACACAGTTAAAGAGGTATATATCATGTTCTATTTGGCCACATAACAGAGTTAAATTTTGAGGAACAACAACAGACAATCACCTGTTGATAGTGAGTAGCAATTCTGGGCAAGTTTAGCCTGGTTTGGCCACCAAAACAACAACGAAGAAGCCCCAAATCCTAAGGAGAACATTTAAGGGTAACAACAGTCAAAAGCAGCCTTAAAACCTCGTCTTTGTACCCTAGAATAACAACAAACAATGGTGAAACTTCACTATTTAAGAGTTCTCGGCATAAAAAATGATTCTCTTGTAGCACCCACTGGTTATTTGTAATGGCATCTTGTAACATAATCCTGTGAAGATACGTCCTAGAAGGTGCATTGAATTTCCTAGAAAAAGGTTGCTAATTAAAAACATTATCAGTGGCCTTCAAGGAACCCATTTGACAAAGCATAAAAATTATCAACAAATTGGGTTTTTCAATGAATGATATCTTTCTGTTCAGTATCTTATTGCCTAGATTTTTTTACTTTCTTGGAAGTACAATTTTTTTAATGGATGCTTAGGCAAGCTAGCACACTCTTTTTCCTAGTATTATAATTTATTACAATGGAGCAAGTATGTCTCACACACTTACAATGACCATCCTTCAACAAACTAGTTGTAATAGGGACTTGGGAGATATCCTAGGAATTGCACCTAGCCACATCGCAATAAACAACCCACTTATTTGAGCACATGGGAGTTATTTGTAATGTCAAATTTGTGCATAACTTGTGCATGGCCCCAACTGCAATAGACAACCTCCTTACGCAAGGATCAAGCACAATGACTCACAAGAGGCAAACATATCTCTAAGGGATTTGGACTATGATAGAAGAATCACAACATTTTCATTTCACTAACCAACCAAGAGGCCCAAATTCAAGAAGCTTATGGGATCCATACTTATATAGAATATACATACTTACAAAAGTTCTACAAATAAAGAATGTCCCTTTTACTACACAACCCTTCTTTATGATAAAGCAAGGGAGAAGGTTAAACCCTATAATATGAATGAGAAGGAGCACCAATTACATGTTTGCCTCGATTTTAGCTACAAATTTGTAGACATTTAGTTAATAGATAACATAAGAGATCACTTCAAAATAGATTAAAATCTAGAGATTTGAACAATAATATGCTCCATAGCTCTAGGCTTTGGTTCATTAGGAAGGTTCAGAGGTATAAGCACTCCACCAGGGTTCAGTTTTCATTGTGTTGCACCCCATCTGAACAACATGTTATACAAAGCACTAGACTGAATGCAAGTCCAAAGCCAATTTGCAAAAATAGATACTCCTCAAAACTCGACAGGCTGGCATCTAAGCTTAAGGAGGTCAATATTTGCAGTGCATGTCACGAAGCGTATTTGTAAGAATCACTTCCAATAAAAAAACAGGAATAGGTTCCATAGGTTGCATTATTATAACCAATAACACAACAATGCTATTGGCCATAGTTCTAAGGTCTCAAATTAACTAGCAATATGCATTGAAATGGCTGAAAAGTTGTCCTTTTCCTACCATTTTGAAGTTAAAATCATAAATCTTCTAAAACAGAATATAGTTCATACTGTACAATACAATCCTACGCTTAGAAAGTATACAAAGATGAACACTTTCACACCCACATATACAATATCCCAGAAACTTTGAAGTATTAAAGAATTAAAATCCCTGACAAATCTCGAAAAAACTCCAGTTCAACAGGAATATAAAATGCATAATATCAATTTAAATTCTGAACAATTGTTATTATGTCTTAAAGCTAAAATCCCTCGCAAAAATATAAAGTGAACAATAGTCATTACCAATGAGCACCACCCTAACAATAAAAACCAGAGAATGCATTGTAAAAAAATCGCTTAAGCAATGAATCTTCTCTGGTAATACTATCTACAATATTTGTAATATAGTATATATAGTAAAGTGAAATGCACAATGTGAAGTAGACGATACATCATGTATATTGAGGAAATTTACAATTATAATGAGGCAGATGTAAAAATAAAAAATTAAAAACACAATCCCTTGCCAATAACAAAAATATCAAATCAATCTCTAAGACAACAAACTAGAACATATAATCATTAAACTCCTCAATGCAATAGATAACAATACATCTATACCAATTTAATAATGAAACTATCTCAACAATGAAACCCTAGAGACTAAAAACTATTGAAAATCGTGATCGTATTGGAAAAATCCATTCTTTCAAGGTTGAGATTTGAAATCTCTTCGTACATAGGATATCCCTTCTATGAAACTAGTTCTGCACTTCAGAGTGCCTTAAATAACAAAGGGTTTCCCTATGAAAAATTTCTTGGAGAAGTTTTGATTCCATGACCTCCACCTCTAGTGCTGCACAAAAATTGACCCATTTGTGGATACCACTACTTGGTCGATGTTGGACCCCTCTCTCAATTGAACCAACAAATTTCAAAATTATTTCCAAGGGTGTTTTCTACAAGGTGTTTAATTATACAAGAAAGTTAGAAGAATATGGGGGAGGACAATGGCTGAAAGCCTCCCGATGGCTTCGATTTGTGCAGAAATAAGTGTGGTTTCTTTAGTAGATCTCTAGTTCATGTCTAGGTGGCACCACCATGAATATAATCTAGAAACACTACAGAGATCATATCTTGGCTAGTTTAAAGGATTTGGCGAATTATAACCCATAGGCGAATTTTAAACCACCACTTCCTCAATAGAAGACAAAAATATCGAAATAGAAAACAAAAAATTAGAAAGACGTAGACATTAAATAATCTATCTACATTGAAAAGTCTGCAAAGTTTGCAGATAGAAGAAGAAACTAACATGTAAATTCTGTAGATAGAAATAACCTTGAACAAATGTAGAGATCTTCCAACCAAATCGAGTACAAAAACGACTAAATCTCCACTTTTTTCTCAAAAGAGAACCAAATCGACGGAACAAAAACGACTAAATCTCCACGTTTTTCTCAAAAGAGAACCAAATCGACAGATGCAGGATGATTTACTAAAAGATGGGAAGGTAAAATTGCTCCACAAACCCAATTCGAGGACGAAATAAGTCCATTTTACCCAAATCAAGGACGAACTTTGACAAGTTTACCCAAAGATCCATAAATCAGGGGCGAAATACCAAAATTTTTAACCTATCATCCATAAATCTGGGTAAACCAGCTCTGTTTCTCCTCCAAAAGTGGAAATTTCTAGCGATTTGACCTCCATTACCGAAGAAATTCGAGTGAATGTCAAGATTTTCCCCATAATCGAGTGGGCTAAATTCCATTTTATAAATTTTTACAGTTTCACCGCCCAGGCTATTTAATTTGGGGAAATTATATATATAATAAAAAATGGGCTAATTTATTAAATAAATAAAAACCATTTTAATATTAAAAATTTGCCCACCTTTTTTTGGCCACCCCTTAAAATTCGCCTATGGGCTATAATTCGCCCCTAAAATCATCCCTGTGCTGAATGTACGGAGATAATCCACTGACGTACTTCAAGACAAACAATTTCTCTTCTTCTTGGACACCAAGTCTGGCCATGAGTCGATAGAATTCGTCGGTGTAAGTCTGCACTGATTGGTCTTTCCTTTGCCTTAGTTTTTGCCACTTCTTACACTGCTGTTCAAGATGCTTGGGCGGGTAGAACTCCTTTCAGACGTATTTGACAAATTTTACCCATGTGTCTATGGGGTCGCCTTCTTTTTCCATCTTTGTCGATAAATTTTCCCTCCAGCAGTGTACGAAGGTTGACATTTTCACAAATGCAATGGTGATCTTTTCCACTTCGGAGAGTTGATTCACGAAGTAGTAAGATTCTAGTTGTTGAACCCAATTGTTGACGTATTCTGTGTCAATCTTTCCTTCAAGATTTGTTATGTCCAGATTCATTTGCACTTTGAAGGGACTGATTTTATCGGAGTGGGGTCTCGTCGAGGATTCTCTGGATGTCGAAGCGAATCACATAAGAATCTCGCTAAATTGGGCGAACATTTTGGTTCGTTGGCGAGCCAGTGATTTTTCTATGAGTTGCTCTGTCTCGTCAGTTGCATGTCTATTGTATGCTTATTCGACCATCTTTTTTGAAGTCAAAGATAGTGTTTGCTTGTGTTCATGAGTTTGTGAGCATGTTTGAACATGCATAAGTTAAATAAATTCGATGGAAGTGCTTAGGTAACTTAGGCTCCGAACAAGATCAAGCTCTGATACCAATGATCCAAGTCATGCCTAGGTGCACATTGGGGACAACAGTTCGAATGAAGGAGTCGAGCACTGCTATAGCGGAAGCTTCAAAGAATAAGTAAAGCAAGAAATACACTATATAGACAGAAAGTATGCACACAGACAATATGCAATAATTTGAACCAATTTCTATTGATTGATGGATACAATAGAGTACTTGTTTATATAGAATGTTGAGACGCTTGGGTAGAATCATTGCTCATCATGGAAAATGTATATATATACACACACGATTGAAATAAAACTTTTTCATGACAAGAGAAATTGTTCTTATTCCACTGTTGCTTTTTGCTATATGATTTACATTATAATTTTGTACCGCTACATTTTGATTTCTCTGGATAACATCGTTGCGCTCATGAAATGCTCGATTCGTATGATTGTTGTAATTAGATATCTACACATTCAACGTGTATCTGAGTATATCTATTTTCTACATGCATCTAGATGCAAATAGTTATTATTCAAATATATAATACAACAAGTTACCGATACCTCTGCCCCATCATTAGAAATATTCTCGCGACAAATATTTTCTATTGATGGTTCGATAATTTGATTGAACATTTCATTACATCTATCGTAACGGGTAAGTATTGATGACATAAACTAACTTTGACGATTTGATCTCCGTATTATATCAGATATCCTCTTGAATTTTGTGGGGACATCTTGAGAATCAATAATGTTTGCAGAAAAACAACCACGATATTCTTTTCTTTGTTTGTTGATGCATTCATTATACTTTTCGTAGTTTAAACGATGCTTTTTATTAATATCTTCTTTTTTTTC
Organism: Pseudotsuga menziesii; assembly: GCA_001517045.1. Lineage (NCBI taxonomy): Eukaryota > Viridiplantae > Streptophyta > Pinopsida > Pinales > Pinaceae > Pseudotsuga > Pseudotsuga menziesii. The sequence continues at coordinate 7,799 of LPNX010300961.1, read as the reverse complement.
TTATAGTATTTTTGTCGGGATTGATTTTTTGTGTGACATGATGTTTTAATCAAGTTGTTCACACGGTTGTGATTATTATTTCTCTTTGAATGAAGACATGTTATACATATAACAAAAACATAAAGGTATTGAATGTTTATATCCCACTCAACTTTTTATCCAAGACACATTAAAACAAAAATGACACGTACGATATATTCTATTTGAAATATGTACAATGCAAAACTGTTATAGAGTCCTCCAAAATGAGAGATCCAAAATAAATCATAATTAGCTAATAATTTGACATGTTGCTTTAGATAAGCCATGTCCAAATAACATTCCACATATATTTCTATTGTCCTATTATAAACACATCATCAATTGAATCCATGTTTGGGCAACTTGGGACGATCAAAATGATGTCTACAAGCTCAATTATGATTTGGAATATCAAGTTTGGAATGTATAGATTCAAACATTCCATCTTGATTTACACCATTAGAACGCTAGTGGTTGAAGTCATACAAGATGAAGGTGAGAGAGTTGTATTTGCGCATGAGCATGTAGTTATCAATTGTTCCAATAGGAAAATATCTAGATCTAGTATCAATTGTTCTTAAGACATTGTTTATGATCTTATGGTTACCTGTCCTACTTTACTTTATAGGGGACCAACTTTAAAAAGAGATCTCATATATGTTTTATGACAACTTTAAAGAGAGATCTCATATATGTTTTATGACCGCTAACATGGGACACTTAAATGAATATATGACCGCTCATATGGGACACTCAAATGGGCTCGTGGGTTCGTATGCGTTTGATTAAGTGTCGAATTGGAGAATGAAGGAGGATGCAGTTTACAAAATTACTTTCCCAAAATAAAATAAAAGGCCATCTAAATACCATTTATCCCACGACATTTTCCAAAATATCATATCACGATTTCGTCAACATGAATGTACTGTGAGTGGATGCCAGGTAGGCGATGAGATGTTTGTATATTTTATTCGAAGGTGCGTTGTGACAGCAAAAGATCACCTCCCGCCCGTCTCGGCGATTCAAAACCCGGAACCGTCCCACTCCTAAATCCGTGTCCGGAGTCGGAAAACAGGAGCTCTCACCATGTTAGACTAAATCATGAAGACGGTACCGAGATAATGCATTCACTCCCTTCATCATGCGAAATTCAGAACAGAATCAGAGCCCCATCAAATAAAATAAAATAAAATGGATTTAATTACAATATTCTCTCTCCTGTCATGTCATGTCACTATCGTTTTTACAGAAATCGTCTCGGAATACTTTTGAGTTTTTTTTCGAAAGCAAACTTACGGAATTGTTTCATTAATAGAAACAGCAATTACCTATTCCGGTGCCTCTCTCTGATTTGAAAAAACCGAGAATTCAAGCATAAAAGCATAACAATATTTGGCGTAAAATCCATATATGCTCACAAAATTTGGGGGCAAAATGAATATTTGCTCACAAAATGACATAGACAAGCATAAAAACATAACAATAGTTGGGGTAAAATGAATATATTTTCACAAAATTGAATGTGAATTTACATTTTTCAGACATTCGACTTCTCTGCTATTCCGAGCTATGGGTGGAGGAACTCTAGATACGATCGGGCAAGAGTTTATGTACTGAAATAATTAAAAAGTATGTCGTCCTTGAAGCTGCTGCTACGACTATGACCAGTTATAGAGCAAAGATCATCACAATTTTATTTCCCAGTTGCTGCCACTTCTTCTGGACCTCATCGTTGAAAGAAGCTCGGGCATGATCTGCTTGTTTCTTTATCGACATCTTTTGATTGTAGCGGCTTCTGGCATAGTCTTTTGGAATGTAAACATCCATAGCCAGATCCATGGTTCAAAACCTGCAGGCTGCTGCTGGCTGGAATTTATCAGAAACAGAGAACACCAGATATTCAGGATGCAGAAAGACTGATATCGGAGTGATGTTTCAATTAGCTTTTGATCATGAAATCGAATGGAGTTCAACTGAAAATGTGTGTAGTGAACGATTTAAAGTAGAGAGAGTAAAAGCAGTGGGCGTTTGGCGTGAACCGGGGAAAACCCAGGTTTTGGTAGCCGTAGATTTGGGAATAAGTAATTAAATCTAATTATTCTTGAAACCTGAGCGCCTTCCCAGGGTCCACTTGGCCGCGGATTGTCGAATAAACCGTGGGATTTAGTGGGCCGACTCGCCGAAGTCTAGAAAAAAGAGTGGGCTTCTCCGAAAATAAACGGTGGGCTGATTTATTTCGGCAACAAAAGAAAACAGGTAGCCGAAAGGTTGAAACCGGAGCTAAAAGGAGGTTAGCGTACCTGGTAATTCATCTCATTGTGCGTGTACGTCAATCGAGATATGGAGTTAATTCCAATGACGAGAAAATAAAGATGCGGATTCCATGTAATTGAAGTGTCAAACCCAAAATCAAGTCAAACCATTTTTTTTTCATCTTGATGCGCAAAGGGATTTTGATGTGGACAATTGGTCTAAAATTGAGCCAAGAAATGACCTCAGTATCGAGATCCTCCATAATGTGTACAAACTTATGATTGACAAATTGATCGAGAGCTATGTAGAAGCTTGGTGGTTCAAGTAAATGACCTCATTATCCAGACCCTCCATAATGTGTATAAACTTATGATTGACTATGTAGAAGCTTGGTGGTTCAAGCAAATTGATCTCTTTAAGAAGTAGCGCATTGCATCTTCTCAAACCGAGTGTATGACAAACATGCCACTTGTGAAGTGTTTTGGGTAGAGTTTTTTTGTGGTATTGTTTGAATGGTTAAGTAAGTCATGAGAACATTCTTGATATGTTTGGAAGAGAGGAAGAGAGATTTTGTGGAACTTTTAGAATTTGATTGTATTACGGAGATGTGAATATGAACTTGCAAGAAATGTTGATACCGTAGAAGGTTATATTATTGAGTTCATAATGAACTAGTTTTTCTTCAAAGTAGAGGAACATTTCAAGAAGTGAGCTTTTAGAAGGTTCGTGAAGGATAATACAAACTGGGAAAGATGTTTTTAACATAAGATGATTAAATGCCCTTTAATATTCCAGTCACAACGACACACGCACTTCCTCTCTGAAGTGATTTGGGATGGAGCTAGTGAAAATGAATAAATGAAGGAGGAAGCATGGGCTTTAGAGAAAGTGGAGTGAACTTTGAAGAAAGACTAATTGAGAAGTGGTGGCTAAACAAAATGTGAGAGGCTTCTTAAAGAGAGAAAGTACTGAAAAGGATCGTTGATGGAGAAGAAAATACCAAAGGGCATCTTGAGGAGTTTGAACGGTTGCAAAAATGAGGAAATAAATTCAGTTAGTGGCTGAGGGAGTGGGTATTTGTAGTAGATGAGAATCCAAAGAGTATACGAGATGGGGAAGTGACATCTAGAGAGTTAGAGGAGCTATTGAAAAGAGTAAAGCAAGGGAGTAGCATGTTCAATCAGATATACCAAGAATGGTACAATGGGAAGTTGCATTCGAGGGGAATACAAGTTAAATCATGGAGAAGGGAAAGATGATTGGGTCACAAGTGGAAGGGACACTTGATGATGTGTTCCAGAGGTTTGATCAAGAAGAAGGACACGCAACAAACATGGTCTAACCTACACTAAAGTAGGAATGCTCTTCAAAGAACATGAAAATGCTAGAGCACTCATGAAATACATTGTTCAAATGGCAAAGACGATAATGTAGAACATCAACCAAACATAAAGAACCATTAGAACAAACCTGGGTGCATCCACGGAGGTGGGTTACAATTTTTGGCAACACGAATTCGGCAAAAACAAAAAAACGTACCTCAATCGAGCTTTTATTAAACACTCGATCGAGCTTCTGATAAACCCTCGGTCAACGGTTCAAGACCTCGACCGAGGGTTAAATAAATGCTCGTTCGAGGGTTAAAGAACATTAATCACATTTAACCGCCTATAAATTATAGGCAACAAACCCGTAATGTTATTTACTTCGTCTGTTGAATATGGATCGCAGAGTAATTGGGTTATAGATGTGATTAATCACATCTATGACTCCAATCAATCACATCTATAATACCAATTACTCCACAACTAATATTTAACATAAAATCTAGGGGAAACCCACCACCCCTAGTAGTGCTCCATTACAGTTCTATTTTGTGTTTTGAATTAGTTTAATGAACATTAAAAAACTTTTAACAATCAATTTCTCAAACCCTTGGCCCCATGGCGGTTTGTAAAATGACGGAGGTTTGGCAATGTCATGGTTTTTTTATTGCTTAATTTTCTAAGAGATTTATTATTTGCAGAGTTGGCCGAATCCGAATCAAACAATGTTGAAATTCTTTACGTCCCAAAACCTCAATCGAGGGTTTATTAGGACCTCGATCGAGGGTTTCTCGAACCCTCGATTGAGGGTTTAGTAAACCCTCGATCAAGGTATTTAAATAGCTCGATCGAGCTCTTGACCTCGATTGAGGGCTGGAAAAACAGAGAATTAACCCTCTTACAAGAAAATCGATGTTTCTATGTGTCTTCTAAGGGGTGCAAACTCTGCCATTTATGGCACACAACTGAGCAGAGTTAATACCGATAGATTCACCATCGAATCCTCTATCCATTGAGGTATCATACATGCGTTTTGGAATTCGTATGGGTTTTTTATTTTAATTANCCATTTATGGCACACAACTGAGCAGAGTTAATACCGATAGATTCACCATCGAATCCTCTATCCATTGAGGTATCATACATGCGTTTTGGAATTCGTATGGGTTTTTTGTTTTAATTAGTTCTAAAACTTACACTTAGAAAACCTGACAACAACTTCGAAGCAGCTCAAAGAAAAATCCGCAAGGTCAAAAATAGACATCCAAAAATTTCGTAAAAATGCACAGCCCACACATCGACGCGTCCTCTTCAAAAGGGTATCTTTGGTTTTTCAATTTTTTAAAACAGAGAAAAAAAAGATGGGATGGACACACATGTGTATAAAATGATGTTGAAATCAGATGTGGTTACTTTCGAAAAATAACAAATAATTGCATATTGCGAAATAAATTAACAAAAAAATATGCAGACCAAAGTGCATTTTGTGTAGATCATGCTCATATATATATATATATTAAATNTTCGAAAAATAACAAATAATTGCATATTGCGAAATAAATTAACAAAAAAATATGCAGACCAAAGTGCATTTTGTGTAGATCATGCTCATATATATATATATATTTTAAATTATTAATGTAAGATTGAATTATTGGCGCTGGACACAAGCCACTTATTAACTTCTTCAAATTTTTAAGGTGACACAGTTCATTAAATGCAAAATTTTACACATTAAATGACATCACAATATTTAAAAAAAAATATCATTGGGAATCCAACATATATAATATTCTACAATTTGTTTTTTTACTACAAGTCAAAATTCACATGGCATATATGCGTTTCGAGGGCTTCTATCTAGCACATGAGTAAAAAATCAGGTTTTCATCGCCAAATTTGGCCAAAAAGTGTTACCCACTTTTATGGAATCACCCACCAACCAACATCCATTTAACACAATAGGAAATGGAACATACATTATAGAGAACATCATAACACCTAAACTTATTAATATAAGAACACATAAACCATCAGTCAAAGATCTCCTAGATTTTATAAAATACTTGGCAATTTAATGACCCGATGCAAAACACAAAACCAATATCTATTCAATCGGAATTATGAAATGATCTCGTGGAACNATTATAGAGAACATCATAACACCTAAACTTATTAATATAAGAACACATAAACCATCAGTCAAAGATCTCCTAGATTTTATAAAATACTTGGCAATTTAATGACCCAATGCAAAACACAAAACCAATATCTATTCAATCGGAATTATGAAATGATCTCATGGAACCAACCAACAAAACCTAAATACTAGGTGACAGGAGCTAAGATTTAGAACCAAGAAATAATCCCACCAGTACAGAAATCATGCTCAAATGTGATAGTGAACAACAACAACATGGAAAAGCCAACAAAACCTAAAGACCAAGTGGANTTAGAACCAAGAAATAATCCCACCAGTACAGAAATCATGCTCAAATGTGATAGTGAACAACAACAACATGGAAAAGCCAACAAAACCTAAAGACCAAGTGGCATGAACTAAGAATTAGAACCAAGAAATGATCTTGGCGTCAGTCGAGCAACTAGACCTGAAGTAGCAAGAGGTAACACTCATAACCAAGAAATGATAGGCTTCATCTAGAACCATCTAAATAAATCTCNGAACCAAGAAATGATCTTGGCGTCAGTCGAGCAACTAGACCTGAAGTAGCAAGAGGTAACACTCATAACCAAGAAATGATAGGCTTCATCTAGAACCATCTAACTAAATCTCGAGAAACAACTAATGAACGAGGGTGACATGGAAGGATTTAATGAAACAATAGTAGATGCAAGTCAATGCAGTTTGGAAAGGGATGACTTCCTGTTACCACCTAAGTTGTACTTGGTGGTTTTTTATCAAGTGAGACTAGTGAACCGGACAAGGATAACTTGTTCGGACTTCAGAAGATCTTCAGTCTNGGATGACTTCCTGTTACCACCTAAGTTGTACTTGGTGGTTTTTTATCAAGTGAGACTAGTGAACCGGACAAGGATAACTTGTTCGGACTTCAGAAGATCTTCAGTATTGTTTCTGGGAAACTTTGTTGTACTATATCATATGTTCATACCCCCTTGGGGGAGTTGTAATAAATGTTCTAGCATGATAGTGTTTGTAAAAGACTCGGTCTCTTAGACTTTATTTGTTAATCCGATCAGCCCAAGGTGTTTTTTTCCTTGGTTATTATTGATTATTGAATAAACGATTGATAATTTCTGAGTTTTTCACTCAATACCTCCAAAGTTAGGGTGGTCGGCTTGGCACTTAGTCCTATTGAGGTTATTAGAGTCTATGTGTCAATGTATAAACATGCTAGGCATTATGGTTGAGTCATATGAACATGTCTAAGTCCCCCTAGGTTTTTTAATTTTTTTAATTTTTTTATTGTTTTCAGTGTTTTTTATTAACAAGCTATTTTTTAATAGTTTAGTTGGAAAAAATGGTTTTGTAATAAAAGTGGGCTCGAAAGTCAGATTCAGTCATGTAGGTGCTCATTTTCAAGCTAAGAGCACCCAGTAAACCTATAGACCCACTATTTCCTAGTTTTGAGTGATTTTCCATCACTTGGGTCAGAAAGCCCCAAAAAATCAATTATTGATTATTTTAATTAATAAATTGATGAATAATGGAGCAAATCCAAAATCCTAGATCAGTGGATTCTCAACCGATTTGTTTGAAATCAGTCTCATTGGCACCAGATTGACTGGNACTTGGGTCAGAAAGCCCCAAAAAATAAATTATTGATTATTTTAATTAATAAATTGATGAATAATGGAGCAAATCCAAAATCCTAGATCAGTGGATTCTCAACCGATTTGTTTGAAATCAGTCTCATTGGCACCAGATTGATTGGATCTGACAAATCCTTGACTGAAGGAGGTGATCTGGGTGGATCCAGAGTTGAACTTTAGCTTCCTTTATGGGGAATTTCACCCTCTCTCTCTCCTCCACATGTGTGGGCTCATTTGGATGAGTTTTGGTGGATGCTTCAGTCAACAGGTTGAGGTGTCAGTTAGATCAACTCTCTGATTGACATTCAGACTCAGTAGAAGCTCAGTTCATCTTCAGATCAGGCATTGATGGACTCTCCTTCAGCTGCAGTGGTCTATCTCCTTGGGATTTGCGCCCCCTCTGGGCTG
>LPNX010300953.1:644611-687157 GCA_001517045.1 Pseudotsuga menziesii | reverse complement strand
GAGCACCGGGGTACAATGTAATACAAGTGGTTCTCCCGGTTGGACCATCGGGGACCACAAAAGATACATAAAGAATATTCTTCGAAGTTACAATATTTCAACACCTATCTATTCATATTCCTATTTATTATTTATTTACAATAATCCTGACGGATTATTCTAACAGTATCAATATACTCCAATTTGACCATTTTTTGTGATACTTTCTTAAAAATTGATACTTGATCAGGGTATTTTTTGTTTTAGAGTGCATAATAGGATTTTTGGATATGTTTATAGCACTTGTATTATCACAGTGTATAATAATGGGTTCTTCAAATTTTACAAGTAATTCTTTCAATGTATTCTTCATCCAAATGACTTGGGTACAACATGATGCAACAACAAAATACTCAGCTTTTATTGTAGACAGTGAAATGGAGGACTGTGTTTTGCTTATCCATGACACCAAACTGTCTCCAAGGTAGAATGTTTCCCCATTAATGATTTTCCTTTCATCAATAATTCCTACCCAATATGCATCAGTAAATGATTTTAGAGTGAAGTTATCTCTTTTTGGATACCATAATCCACAATCCACGGTTCGTTTTAAATATCTAAAAATTCTCTTTACTACAGCCACATGTGTTTCTTTTAGGGTTGACTGGAATCTGGAAACCACACCTAAATCCTGCATTACATTTGGTCTTGTAGTTGTTATTGATCCAGGTCGTGTCCAAGTGCATGCTAGGTACAATAGTTGACTGAATGAGTAGAGAAATGTTATGGAGGAAGCTTAGAAAAAGAACATGGAAAGAAGGAAATACACTATATCGACATAAAGTATGCACACAAACAATATGCAAGAATTTGAACCAATTTCTATTATTACTTCTTCTCTATGAAGGTTCGTTGATTGCTACAATAATGTACATGTTTATATAGAATGTTGAGATGCTTGGGTTACTACCCATTACATTCAGCTATAATAAGTTATAACGATTTGGAAGTTCAACCAGCGTAGACAACAAAGATTCAATCTGTCGATGTTCAACAAGTGCCAACAAGGCATTTGAAAATGTTGTATGTCAAGTGCTTAATCTGTCGATATTTGTCGAGTTTGGTTGTGTCGAGGTTTGGACTTGTTGAAGGTGGTGGTGAACCTATTGAAGCAGTCGAGTAGTTGAAGTAGTCGAAGTGCTAGACTTTGTCAAAGTTAGACAACATGCCAACTATTGGTTGGGTCCTTCCTCCCTCCTTAAGAAACAATGGTCTCCATTGTGTATTCATTTAGGTGAGGAAACTTGTTGGCTATTTCACTAGTAGAGTACCATTTTCCTTGCGTGGGGATCTGGCCAGCATTAGCCACTTGAAAGAAGGGAATGGAGTTCTTCCCTATATGATGTATGCATCATCCCACAATGGTGTTGCAAAGAAGGCATTCCTGAACATATGGATGGATCTCTTTGGGTTCTATTATCTGCAAGTCGTTCAGTTCCAACATTGGTGCATGGTATGGTTGAAGTAGATATTAATTGAAAACTAGATGTAGGCTAAGATATGCAAGAATGTCGAGATGAAAAGAATTTTTTCCAATATTCTTAAGGATGTTGTATGGACCATATTGCAAAGGTTTTGACTTTCTGTGTGGACCAATGAAGTGCTCCTTCTTTAAATGTAAGCAGACCAGATCCCCAATTTGGATTGAATGAGGAATATGATGCTTGTCAAGTAGGACCTTATCTTTTGCATTAGCTCGTTGCAACATTTCTTGTGCTTGCTTCTGGATGTTGTAGATTTGATCTTTGAACTTCAATGCTTCCTCTAGGCATCGTCCTTCGAATTCAATGTCATTCGAATGTGTCAAGTAAGTGATCAAGTCGATAGGTGTTGAGGGTCGAAATCCATAACAGATCTCAAATGGAATCTTTCCCATAGAACTATGTTCAGCATGATTGTAGCTATGATGTATGTATGGAAGGAGATCATACCATGTTCGATAATGCTTGTGGTTGTACATGCAAAGCATTTGTTCTAACAACCAATTGACAACTTCTGTCTATTTTTCTATCTATGGATAGAAGGCTATCGACAAAGAAAATATCATGTCGATATGTTTCTAGAGAGTTTTCCAAAAGAGGCTGAAAAATATAGCATCTCTATTAGAAATAATGGTCATTGGGAGGCCATAATGTTTCCACACATGTTCGAAGAAGAGCTAAGAAGTTTGATGTGCTATCATAGTCTTCTTTCATGGTATAAGGATATCCATCTTGGAAAATATGTCAACTACTACTAAGATTGCCTCATGCTTATGTTTGGTAGTAGGATATCTCGTCAAGTAGTCCACAGAAATAGATTCCCATGGTTGAATAGGAACTGGAAGGGGTCCATACAATCCTTTTCATTGATTTGACAGTTTAGCAATGGTACAAACCACGCACAATCGAATGTACTTTTTGGCATCATATTTAAGTGAAGACTAGTAAAAATACTTTTGGAGGATAACAAGTGTTTTTGTGACTCCAAAATGTTCTTCATTCTTGTTGTAGTGCACATCCCAAATGAGCTTATGTTGGTGCTCACTGGTTGGTACACAAAGTTGCTAAGCTTGTATAAAAAGGTGTCCTTCAGGAATTATTCGGTAGTATACAATGTGTTGGTCTGGAGTTGTCGATAAACTGTAGAGAATTCACAATCTATCAAATACAATTGTGTCCAAGAAGTGGTGTTGTAACCCTACATACTCATCACTATAGACATTAGAGTAATGGGTGTTAGGCTGAACCAATCAGCTGCAGCATTGGATTTTCCTTTCTAATATTTAATTACCAACTAAAATTGTTTGAGGTAATTAATTCACTTAAGTTGTCGAGTTGTCTGTAGTTTTGACTGGGACGGAGTGAACTGCAAAGTTTTATGGTTAGTGAGGATGATCGTTTCCTTTCCAAGAATGTAGTGTCTCCATTGTTTAAGAGCTTGCAAAATGGCACACAGCTCATTTTCATACGTCGAATACCTTCTAATAGTTTCGTTGAAAGTTTCAGAATGAAACGTGACTAGGTGACTTGACTGAGTGATCATTGCACTGAGAGAATAGTGTGATGCATCTGTCTCAATCTCAAAAGGCCGATGAAAATAAGGTCATACAAGTACTGGTGCAATACAAAGCTTGTTTTTGATTTGTTCAAAATCTTGTTGTTGTGTCGGTGTCCATTTGAAGACTATTATCCCATTTCCTTTAGTAGAATGATTCAAAGTCCATGCAATGTGACTGAATCCAAGTATGAAGCATCGATAGAAATTCGCCAAACCAAGAAAACATATTGGTTCATGAATGTTTTGAGGAATGGGACAATCTTTGAGGATTTGTACTTTTTATTGGTTGACATGAATGCCTGTAGAGTCAATTACATACCCCAAATATTTGATGTTGATCATTGCAAATGAGCATTTTTCCATGTTTAGATATAGTCGATGTTGCTGGAGAGAGTCAAAAACTTGTCGAAGCTGTCTGACATGTTCTTCCCATGATCGACTAAAAATCAAGATATTGTCGAGATAGAAATGACACACTTTCTGATGAAGGTTCGTAGAAGGTCATCCATATATCTCATGAAGGTTGCAGGTGCATTGGTTAAGCTTAGTTAAGCTTAGTTATTCCTTATTTACATTCAGTTAGATCACAATCAGTTCAGTTAGCACTAGTTATGCATGGCTGCATGTGGATAAGGCACCTTGTCTCACCTACAACTTCAGTTAGACTGGGTTAACTGATTTGAATTGATTTCTTGACTAGATTTGACATTGGGTACTTGGACTCCGATATTGATTGAGAAATATTTAGTTAGATAGTTAGTCATAGTTAGTCACATCTAGTGGGGAGATTCGAATACAACCCTCATGATTCGAATTTGTTTCCTACGTAACGCTATTGTAACACTATATTATGTAATTAATATAATATTGTAATTCTCTTAGCAATACTTGTCTGTTTGTTGTGAGATTTGATTTTTTCAGTTTGTATAAGTCATTCCTATTCACTGTATCAATAATTTGACTCATTGCTTGATCATATAAATGGCACAACAAGTTTAACATGGTATCAGAGCCATTTCAAGCAAGCTTCATGTCTATATACTCTCCATTGAACACCAAAAGCAGCTAGGTTTCCACAGAATTCCCATAAAGAGTGCCTTGCTTCCTCTGAATTTATTCAGAGTGGCGGTGTGGGCGTGACGGACCCTGAGAAAGTGTTTATGTCAAGAGGGAAGGCATGATTCTAACATAGTTTGAATATTTTAGTGTTTTGCAGTGAAATTCTATAGGTGCTACATAGCTTCTATGAAGATATTGTCTTTTCCATCCAGAGAATTATGGATTATCAATCTCCTACACCTCGGATCCTAACACCCTTTAGTTATGTTGATTGGAGGGAAGATATGTAGCTAGACCTGTGAAAACATGGCTACTTCATGATAATACTTGGTAGGGAGGCCAAGACCCATCATCCAGTTGAGAGAAACAAGTTTCTGAATCGCTTAGATGAAGCTCTCGGTTATCTATGTACTCACATATCCATAGATCTCCTCTTCCACCTTGAAGGTTTTAGGAATCCCAGATAATCCTAGGAGAATCTTGAAGACTTGTTTGCCAAGAAAGATGAGCTTCAAGGACACATTCTGGAGAATGAGTTGTTATCCTTATATCCCAGCAGTTTTGAGACGACGCAACAATTCTTTACTAAATTCAAGTTTCTTGCACTTCAATGAAGACAATGCGAAATAGAAAGAAAGGATGAGCAACATGTGGTATCCATACTTAGAAAACTAGGCCTTGAGTATTCTGTATTTGTCTCAATATTCCATTCTGGGAGAGCTTCCATTCCTAATTGGAATATTCCCTCACTTGACTCATTTTCCAATTCGTTGATATAGAAGCAAGAGAAGTTAATCCATATGGGAGTCATCCAGACTTCCAAATATCAAACCCTCCTAGTGACATAATCTACCAAAGCACAAGCTAAAGGGAGACCTAATGGAAAGGAGCCTAAAGCATCTAATTCAAATCCTAAAGAGAATTAGAATATTTCCGAAGGAGCTTCGAGCTCCAAGAAGAAGAAAAGGTTTGAAAAGAAAAAGTGTCCCTATTGTATGAGGGGTTTTCATCCATAAGAACTGTGCATGAAGAAGATCCTCAACCAGTTGAAATATCCATGTTTACAGAAAAATATTTCCCTTTCACAAGGTGAAGAGATGTATGATGATGAAGAGCAGACTGAACAACATGAGAGATGCCATGCCCTGCATGCAAGCCTCACTCCGTCGAAGGATTATTTGATAGATTATGGAGAATCCAACCACATGGTTGCCTCCAGGGAATCCTTCATCACTTTTCCTCTATCAGAAGGACCTATCAGCCATAAAACCCAACATGATGAGTTCATTCCCTCTCCTACAACAAAACAATTTTTTCAAGATGAAGAAGAATCATAATTTTCCTCACAGTCAATTCGAATTGAAGAAAGTCTCCTTGAAGTGACTCCTTCTCCTGGTTCTCCAAAAGTGTATGGGATCTATGATATCTCATCTCCTCACATGGGTGATCCATAATAAGACATTTGAATCTCTGTTTTTGAAGAAAAACTCTCCCATTCTTTGCAAAAATTCTCCAATGATTCTTCTATTTTAAATTATGTGCATAGTTTACTGGTGATTGTTTCAGAAAAGGAAGAGGAATTCGATTTCTCTATCTCTAATGATGTTTCTGGTGTGTAGATAAGTAATACCGTGGATATTTTGGAAATAATATAATATTTTAGGGGTGATCCATTCACTCTCATTGATCTATAGCTTCCAGTAAATTCCTACATGATTGCATGCACCAATTTTCAGAATTTTGAAGAAGGAGAAAATTGTGCATCTACCATCTTGGTGGAGCACACTCTTGGATCTGATATGAACATATTTGGATATGATATGATCTTATTTGGATCTTATAATATATTATTTGGTTTGGGTTTGTTGAGGCTTGGAAATTCGCAGGCAACAACAGCAAGGGATTCTCCCCAGTCAACGTTCCCAACTAGCCTGTGACTGTTTGGTGTAGGGAATCCGTCCGGTTTGCAGTCCGACTACCATAGGTCAAGTAACAAAAGGGTTTATCGGTTGCGGCCCGGTCCACCGTATGCTTTTGTATTTTTTGATTTAACGTATGAAATGCATGTGCCTAATTAACAATGTAGGGTGATAAGGATGCAAGGAGTAGTCACAACGTGATGTGTAGGTTCTTACCTCTCATCTTAGACTCACAAGCATCTAAATCACATATGCAGCAATAAAATAAAAGCTAACTATCTATCTATCTATCCCCGGGGAGCCAAATTGTAACTTATTTATGAGTAATGTGTATTGTGCATGCATTATAAAGATAAATTACAGATAGCTGATATTCCTTCCTACAACACATGAATGATTAAAGATATTTAGACAATTAGATAGCCAATTTTTTATGAAAAGCATACATTACTCATGGTGGTAATTCCACAGAATGAACCAGAAATCATTCAACAAGAACGTAGGCTCTAAGAGTTAGAACGATCTCACAGTTAATGGACAAAAAACTGAAAAAACGAAATAGTTCATCTTTCCGCAATCCACAGCATAACATTTGAAAGTCCCACCAATCTTTCTCCGACAGGCAAACAATAATTCTTTATTGCAAAAAAAAGTAGTTCTTCTTACAATATCACTTTACATGTCTAACTGGGAAAAAGCCCCTTCTTCCTCTAAGTCTTCTATATTTATCCAAAAAGATAAACTGTTGGGCTGCCCACAAATAACCCTTGGGCTTCCCAACTTTTTGCCTCCCAAACATTTCCTCAAATGCTTACGAAATCGTTACATATTACAAAAGTGAATGATTATTCATGAGGGGGGCCCGGCTTGAGTATCTAGGAATTTCTTCCACACCAAAGCCTCAGAGGCAATGCCTTCAAACATGCAAGGTTCCAAAAACTAAATGTTTATCTCGAACTTTGTAGCATGGTTCTTGATGGCCTCAATTCTGGCCGCACTTAAATGAAGCTGATCCTCCAATAGCTACACAATGATGGCAGAATGATCTACTTCATCCCTTAAGATCTGGTCATCAAGGGCTTTAACGTGCTGTACTTTTGCTTCCTCCTCTCGATACCTCTTTTGCAAAATTTCCACAAATGAATTGTGGTCTGGAAAAACATCAAGCCTCTGCCCAGCTTCTATTTGGCACCAGTTGTATGTAATCAGGAGCCTTCTGAAAAAGTATGTGCATGCTCCTTTCGTCTTTTTAACAGCTTTTTTGAAATCTTCTGTTGTGTTTATAGCAAACTCTACTAAGTCATAATCCTACTTCAGGGCCTGTCTATTTTTTGAAGGCAGCTCTGCAGGAGTTTCTTCATTATTTTCCAATCTTACCATTCTCATGGTCAGGACTTCTAGGACGTCTTGAGATCTGTCAACAAAATCAGAGGAAGTCTCTAGAATTTCCTCTAATCGGTCGTCTATTTGCACAACTTTGCATCTCTCTTCTTCTATGGTGGTTTGTAGCTGTAGCATCTTGGCCTTTTGTGCCAGCACATGCTCCTTGAAGGGTTGTAGATTGACCTGCTGCTCTTTTGCTGCCTCTAAAGTGGTTGTTAGAGAAGAGATCTGCTCTTGAAGTTTCTTCTCTTGTTCTTGAGCTTGCTTCTCGTTTTCCTCCCAGGTGGTTTTTTGCAGCTCTAAGTCTTCTATCCTTCCCAGTAGTTGTTCCTTTTCCACCCTTAGCTCTTGATACTCTTGCTGCACTCTCTCTAGACACTCTTGTGCAGTTTCACTAGCTTGTCTCTCTGTTTGGAGCAGCTGCAGTTCATCCTTTGAAGACCTTATCTCTTTTTTCATGTCCTCATATTTCCTCTTCAGCCTATTGCTTTCCTCTCTCTCCTTTCTCAATGTGTCTTTCAGTTGAGCAGAGGACTTCTTGGATTGCTCCAAGTCTGTCATAATCTTGTCCACATTATCTTCTGAAGCATGAATCAGTGCAGCTCTGGCTCTAATGGTGAATCTTGGATCTCAAGCTGCTCCAAACACAACGGGCGTATCCGTTATCATTTTCCTGGGCAGACCTCCTGTTTCAACCTTCCTTTCCGTTCTCTTCACTATCCTCTTTGTCTCCTTGTCATAGAAAACACTGTTAAAATCAGGTATTTCTTCCCCTTTCTTCTGTTCAAAGGGGACCAACTTCAGTGTAGGGACCATAGAATGTCCAGGTGTGCTAGCAGTCAGTGCTTCTGGGTCCTGAACCTCGTGGTTCTCCATGTCCTAGGTCTGTCCTCCAGCTGTGTCAGAAGCTGACTATTCTGTCTCTGTCTGTGTCAGCTTTAGCCTCTCTACTTCTTGCTTCTGTAGCTCCTCATCAAGCTTCTTTTTCTTTTCTTCTTCTTCATTCCTTGCATCTTCCTCTACTTTTCTAGCTACCTCTTGCAAAGCTTTTCTTTTCTCTTCCTCTTCTCCCTGCAACCACCCTGCAGCTTCTTGTGCCAACCTTTGGGCTTCCTCATTTTGTTTCCTTGCCTCTTCATCAGCTTTGGCTTGTTCATCCGCTCCCTTCCCACCTTTTGTGGTAATCTTCTTCTTGAACCTTCTCCTCAAGGTTGTTATGTTCAATGCACTACAGAAGACAGATTCTTCTCTATCCCAATGGTGGGTGTATTCGAAGTGGACGTTATTCTCTTTGCAGTGATCAACCACTTTGTTGCGGGAGTCATTTCTATGGAAGGGCATCTCACCAAAATGAAAACTTTCCAATTCTTCTACAAACTCATCTACTTTTTTCACTCTAGTGAACTTATAACTGCCTAACTTGAAGGGAAAATGGGGATAGGCAACCTTCTTATGCTCAAATAAGAAGCTCCCTATGCCATCCAAGAAGACTTGCCTCACTGCCTCCTTGTGAATGATGTAGTCTGTGGCATATTTGGGCAGTAGGGAGGGTGCTCTAGAACCTCTGAACATTCTGAAGTAGAGGCCATCCTCAGTCAAATAATAGTCTGCATACTCCTCAATTACCTGTAATTCCTCTTCCAACATGCAGTCACATTCCTTCAGAAAAATGAGGGTATACAGTGGCATGATGAACTGTTCACAAATCTCTCAGTAATGACTGTGGTACTTGTGCACCCACGGTGGCTTGTATGCAGCATAAACAGGCATCCTCTCCTTGTCCCAGATGCACCTGAGGCCAGGGAAAGGTTGATTGCACAATATACAATCGACAAGTATGGAACTCATATAGAATTCAGACCTCTTTTGGGACACTCCTCCCAAAGCCGAAGCCATGTAGGCTGAAAGACTATTTGATACAATGTTGGCCCAGTTGAAAATGGTCCCCTGGGTTGCAACATAAAAAATAATTGGCATCCATTCTAACTTGAAGCTTTTTCCATGAGATCTTCCAAAAATCCTGTTAAGCATCAAAGCTATGAACCTCTACGGGGCCCTTAAGCTTGCTGTGTCATACTCTCCTGTTGGTCTAGTTCTGAAATGTTTTCCAGATAACAACATCCTTTTAAGGGTCTCAACAAGGTCCATTCTAATGTTTTTCAACCAATCATCAGACAAAAATACTTGTACTTCTGGCAGATGGTAGGCCAGGGCTACATATCCTGGGCTATAGGCAGCATAGCCCTATTTGTCAACATTTTCTAGGATCATAGTGGTTACATCTGCCCGGGGCAGAATCCAACCAATCACTTCAGAGCATGGGAAAAGCTCTGGTCTGGTGGCAATCTTCATCAGTGAAGATCTCTCTATATTGGCATATATGCCTTCTTCTTCCAATCCCATATCAGGCACCTCTCGGCGTGTGATCAGCCTATATATCTCTCCCCATTGGCACTCAGGTTCTACACTAGATATACACTTGGTGTCTTCATAGATGTATTCAGTTTTGGTAATAACTTCCACTTCAGGATCCTCTTCAACCATAGGGGCCTTCTTCTTCTATTGCTTCGACATTTTTGAATTCGGAATCTTCCTGTCATATATGAGATCATAATCATTAAGACATTTCCACCTAAGTTGCAAACATTGAGACCACAATGTGCGGTATTTAACTTTGTCTATGTTTAACATGATGGAAAATAGTTACATGAAGTAAATATGTGTAAGCTAACACTGCAATCTAATACCAAAACAGTTCTATCAACAAATTTCAAGCAGGAAGTACATCTACAATAACATCAAGAAAACTTTGGCCCTCTATGGGTGCCATGATCATCGCGTTGTGGGGAATGACAGGGGAATTCATGCAAGCTTTTTTTTTAACGGGGTGCTTTTAGGAAAAACACTGTCTATGCAATCTAAGGTCGATATAACTATATGTAGTGATATATCCCCCTCCACCAGCTTGGGTTCGAAACCGGCCGTGAACCGGGTTGCGCGGAACCGCGCGGTGAAATACAACTGTGGTTTGAGGACGTCGATAGCATGAAAACAAAGGTGGGAGGGAAACCACTTCAAGCGCCATAGACTAGCCATAGAGAACCTTCCCCTTCCAAAACATCATCACACAGGGAAAATTGGTGCAGACAGTGTAACGGTCGTCTGCACCAAACCCCCACTCACTAAGCGCAGGGTCGCATAATATAAGGCCGTGGGAAAAAAATACCCTGTGGGTCAAAACGCCCCCCCCACGGACAGTTACGCTACAAAATCCTCAATATAAAGGCATGTAACTAACGGGCCAAGGGGAAACGGCTGTGGAAAAACCCAACCATAGAGAAATCAACAAAAACTCGAACGGAAGGGGATAATGCAATGAGGAGCCTACCTGGAAACGTTGCATGAACGACGGGAAGAGAGGCGGTAAAGCTTCCACATTTGAGCCACCTAGACACGGGTACCGACAACGGGGTCCGACCGAGCTCGAGCGGAATGACAGCACACGAGAGCGACAGTTGGAAATAGTAATAATAAAACATGTCCGACCACACACACACACACACACACACACACACACACACACACACACACACACACACACACACACACACACATATATATATATATATATATATGGACAAATGTAAGCGAAGGGTGAAAAATATCGAACGATGAAAAACTATGGATCGGAGGACGCAAGGATAATTCTTTCTGCAACGTTGGGTGGCCAAACCACTAATCTATCTGGGAGAATAATAATAACGTGTCAGAGCTTTAAAACATCGTAGCGATAGCGGAAAGGGAGCCGCAACGGCGGAGATATAAAGGACAAATCATTCCGCAATAGGCAAAGTCTTCATCGGAGGAGAAATCAACTAACTGACCGGAAGGCTAGTGATTTTGGAAGCCACAACGATAGAAAATAAAGGACATCATGCCCCGCCATATAAGGTCCGAATCAGAAGAGAAAACAACTGAAAGATCGAAAATATAGTTCTTTCCGCGGCCGCAATGGCGGAAATCCAAAACCCAAGGCTTGACGAAACAACAAAGCGGAGCTTTGAAAAGTCAGCACGATAATCGGGAGACCTTGCGATTTTCCATTCGCAATTGCGGAGACCAAAGTAATCAACATGTTCTGATTTGAAACCAAACATCAGTCAATTGAGCCAAATACATCGGAGAAGAATAACGCAGCCAAAACTGATTATTTCTCCGCAACATCGGGGTTGCAAGCAAATACTCTTCCGACTCACAAACTTGAAAACACTTTCGAAGGTAATGATAAATAAAAAACAAACAGTGGATCATTTCAAGCATCGGGAAAAACGTTTGTGAAGAATCATTAAGCCAAATCAAAGAAGCAAATCAAACAAATACAAGCAAAAGGAGGGTCCCGAAATTTTTGAATTTTGGGAAAATGTTGCAGCCACAACAATTGGCGACTACCTGGTGAACCCCAGATTTCTGGCTTAACTCCTCCCCAGTAAAAGACTTTCTAGCTCCAAATTTAAGTCTTCTATATGTTTGTATTCCTAATCTGGCCAACCCATACATTTAAATCATTGAGAAGCAGTTCATTCATTGGGCAAAGGTAACATCAGAAATATTTGCAAGTTTGAATAACTCTTTTGAGGCCTAATAAGTGAGATTTATTTTACCCGTCCTTAGGTAATTTCTAGCTTTGACACCACAGGATTGTAACAGATAGTAAACAGCACTATCCCTTTGTTCCTCATTCCCATGCCAACTGCACTTTTGTGCCATTTGAACTTTTAATTCTTTTGAGTCCTCCATCTGCCTTTCTTTTTGAATTTTATTCAGGCTCCTCTATCCATAGTGTCCTTTTGTGTGAGAGAAGGATTTACTTTTCATCTCACGAACGGAGAGGAACTTTTGGCAATTTGAAATTCATGCTTTTGATACTTTGCTTTGATATGTATTGTTTCTATAAGGAGTTTTGACTCTTGATAGCTTTTAGCTTTTCTGAAATCATGGCATGGGATCATTTATATATGATATACTGTTTACCTTGCTTCCTTTCTGTGGGTCCTTTTCTATCACTCCCTTGGACATTTAAGATGTGAAATGGATGGAGCCTCGAAATAGTATTCCAAACCTCTTAATTCTGAGTTATTTACAAGGGTTAAGTGGGAATTCAATAAATACATGGCCAATTAGGAACACTGCTACTAGAAGACATTCTATGTTTCAAAGCACAGTCTTTTGCTCAAGATTTCAGTTAATTAAGAACCCTGATGTTTCCATTGCAACCAAAAGTTTGCCTCTTTATTCAAACCAAAAGAACTAATAACAAAGCATTAAAACAAGAGAAAACAACATCAAATCAAATAAACAAAAAGAAAATAGCATCAAAGCATTAAAGAAAACAAACAACATCAATTTATTTATGTACAAAGCAAAAAGAAAAGAAAATGGGTGCCCGCCCTAAAAATTCTTCAATCCAACGAGTTAAAGGGCTAGGCTATAGTTTAGGCCAAAAACCTATCCATGGTCTAAGTGTACCATTTTTGAAATCAAGACCATGTCTACTAGTCTACAGTCATCTTTATCAGCCTGAGGAAGTTGAAGGAGCTCAGGCTGAGTGTCAATTCTAGAACTGGCCTTTCCTGAGGTATGATATCTTAGCTTAAGCTCTGTTAGATAATTTCCTAGGACAGAATTGGCAGATTCATTTCCTCCCCCCAGCTGAGTGACAGTATGCTTCATGTAAGGCTCTCTCAAAATTTTAATCTGATTAGGGGTACCTTTGAGAGGTAACCATAAATGAGACCAGTCTGAAGCAAAATAACCCTTTAACCTGGTAGACCAATCTCAGTTCAGAATAAGCCCATATCCATCCGATATGTCAGCCACCATAATGTCAATAAATTGACATATCTTGTTATTTGTAGATAAGTGAATGAGAACATTCTTTATTTCTCCCACTACTTTGACATTTGTTCTATCTAGTTGCACCAATTCCCAAGCTGTAGGCTCTGGCTGCCCATTAAGTTTGTTGTAAACTTCAAGTGGCATCACATTTACAGATGACCCAGAATATACTAAGCAATTATGCACATTATGATTCAGCATTTCCAGGGTTAAAAGAAAAGGTGGGTTTTAGATTTTTCTTCCCAATTGCCTTCTTCTCCCGGCTGATTTTCTGTGGGTACATCTTCTTTAACCTCCTTAAATTTTTCAGTGTTTACTTCATCAACATCTACCTGTCCTTCCACAGGTTTGACAGGCTCATTGATTGACTCTGTTTTCTGATTGACAGTAGTGACTCCAGGTGTTTTATCTTCAACATTGGCATCTATCTGTCTCTTGACATTCATTTGCAACCTCTTAATTTTTGAAATTGTTGCATTATCTCTAATTATTAGATCCATGTCTTTTGTTGTTGTAGGTGTGTATTCATATTTAAGAACACATTCTTCTGTGTCAAAAAACGAGACACCATCCCATAAAAACATGGTATCTTCTTCTTGTTTTTCTATGGTCTTGTTTTTCTTTTCCTCTTTACCACTATCCTTAGTCACTTTAGAATCTAACAGTTGATTCATAACCAATGTCATTGAATTTAACCATTGAGGACACTTCTTTTCAGAATGAGGCAGTTGGTGAAAAGTGCAGAAATTGTCCCCTCCCACCTCTGTTATATTCATGGATGCTGAATTTGGTGGAGGGATTTTCCATTGGTTGTTATTCTCCCTTTTTTGGTAGTAGGGATTGTGAGTTTTCTGAACTTCCCTTTCTTTCTCCAGATCTATTATTCGGTTGGATAGTTTCTGAATCATTTTCAGCATTCCCTCAAAATCATGTGATTGTTCCTCTTTAGGTTTAGATAGCAGTAAGTTTCTTCTCCCGATGGTTCTTTCCTCAGGTTGCTTGGGATAATCTTCTATACTTTCCCTTTCAGCTTCTACCCTTTCTACTTCTTCATAAGTCTCTTCCAACATAGGCAAGCTTTCATCTTGGAAAACATGGCCAACTCAGGTCGTAGGGATGAGGTGTAATATTCAATTAAGGATTTGTCTGAGGGTCTATCAATTTCAGAAAAGTTCTTTAAGTATGTTGAAAACCTTTGAGTAAAATGATGCACCTTCTCATCCTTCTCTTTTTTTAACAAACCAAGACCTTTCATTAGTGAGGCATGTGTCTTTTGGGCTGCATACTTACTTTTGAAAATCCTTTCGAAGGTGTCCCAATTAGGAATATAGTTTGTAGGAAAACCGAAATACCAGGATGTTGTTGCTCCTTTAAGGGTATGTGGGAACAATCTACAGACAACATCCTCATACTCCCCAACCCTTAGCCCTTCTACTGCTAAATAGAAACTTTGTAAGTTGTCATCTACAGCAATCTTCTCATTGGGATCAAAATTAGGCAGCAGCTTTTCAAAAGCTGGAGGTAGGTTACGCAGTGGAGGTGTTAGGTTTATAGGTGATCTAGCTCTCCAAGCCGACAGTGGGTTGGGCTGATTCACATTTATACCAGCCATGAGCAAAGGGGAACGAACAGGAATCTGAGTCAGGAACATAGTAAGATGAAACTGGGCTTACTTGCTTCAAAGGTAGAACAAAACCGGTGAGCCTATTTCTACACGCTCTTTCTGGTTCTGAATACTTGGGTCGGGTCACAAGTTTTCAAATATCTGTTGGTGGGGTAATCTTGGGAAAATAGGTTTCCATGGCCATCCATGCACTGGAGGCCCTCCTTCTAGCACCAGAAACTGTTGAGGCCTGGAAATTCGCAGGCAACAATAGCAAGGGATTCTCCCCAGTCAACGTTCCCAACTAGCCCGTGACTGTTTGGTGTAGGGAATCCATCCGGTTTGCGGTCCAGCTATCGTAGGTCAAGTAACAAAAGGGTTTACCGGTTGCGGCCCGATCCACTGTATGCTTTTGTATTTTTTGACTTAAAGTATGAAATGCACGTGCCTAATTAACAATGCAGGGTGATAAGGATGCAAGGATTAGTCACAACGTGATGCGCAGGTTCTTACCTCTTGTCTTAGACTCACAAGCATCTAAATCACATATGCAACAATAAAATAAAAGCTAACTATCTATCTATCTATCCCTAGGGAGCCAAATTGTAACTTATTTATGAGTAATGTGTATTGTGCATGCATTATAAAGATAAATTACAGATAGCTTATATTCCTTCCTAAAACACATGAACGATTAAAGATATTTAGACAATCAGATAGCCAATTGTTTATGAACAGCATACATTACTCATGGTGGTAATTCCACAGAATGAACCAGAAATCATTCAATAAGAACTTAGGCTCTAACAGTTCGAATGATCTCACAGTTAATGGACAAAAAGCTGAAAACATGAAATAGTTCATCTTTCCGCAATCCACAGCATAACATTTGAAAGTCCCACCAATCTTTCTCTAACAGGCAAACAATAATTCTTCATTGCAAAAAAAATTAGTTCTTCTTACAATATCGCTTTACTTGTCTAACTGGGAAAAAGCCCCTTCTTCCTTTAAGTCTTCTATATTTATCCAAAAAGATAAACTGTTGGGATGCCCACAAATAACCCTTGGGATTCCCAACTTTTCGCCTCCCAAACCTTTCTTCAAATGCTTACAAAATCGTTACATATTACAAAAGTGAATGATTATTCATGAGGGGCGCCTAGTTTGAGTATTTAGGAATTTCTTCCACACCAAAGCCTCAGAGGCAATGCCTTCAAACGTGCAAGGTTCCAAAAACTGAATGTTTATCTTGAACTTTGCAGCCTGGTTCTTGATGGCCTCAATTCTGACCGCACTTAAACGAAGCTGATCCTCTAATAGTTGCACACTGATGGCGGAATGATCTACTTCATCCCTTAAGATCTGGTCATCAAGGGCTTTAACGTGCTGTACTTTTGCTTCCTCCTCTCGATACCTCTTCTGCAAAATTTCCACAAATGAATTGTGGTCTGGAAAAACATCAAGCCTTTGCCCAGCTTCTATTTGGCACCGGTTGTATGTAATCAGGAGCCTTCTAAAAAATTATGTGCATGCTTCTTTCGTCTTTTTAACAGCTTTTTTGAAATATTCTACTGTGTTTATAGTAAACTCTACTAAGTCATGATCCTGCTTCAAGGCCTGTCTATTTTTTGAAGGCAGCTCTACAAGAGTTTCTTCATTATTTTCCAATCTTGCCATTCTTGCGGTCAGGACTTCCAGGACGTCCCGATATCTGTCAAAAAAATAAGAGGAAGTCTCCAAAATTTCCTCTAATCGACCGTCTATTTGCACAACTTTGCATCTCTCTTATTCTATGGCAGTTTGTAGCTGCAGCATCTTGGCCTTTTGTGCCAGCACATGCTCTTTGAAGGTTTGTAGATTGACCTGTTGCTCTTTTGCTGCCTCTAAAGCGGTTGTTAGAGAAGAGATTTGCTCTTGAAGTTTCCTCTCTTGTTCTTGAGCTTGCTTCTCGTTTTCCTCCCAGGTGGTTTTTTGCAGCTCTAAGTCTTCTATCCTTCCCAGTATTTGTTCCTTTTCCACCCTTAGCTCTTGATACTCTTGCTGCACTCTCTCTAGACACTCTTGTGCAGTTTCACTAGCTTGTCTCTCTGCTTGGAGGAGCTGCAGTTCATCCTTTGAAGACCTTATCTCTTTTTTCATGTCCTCATATTTCCTCTTCAGCCTATTGCTTTCCTCTCTCTCCTTTCTCAATGTGTCTTTCAGTTGAGCAAAGGACTTCTTGGATTGCTCCAAGTCTGTCATAATCTTGTCCACATTATCTTCCGAAGTGTGAATCAGTGCATCTCCGGCTCTAATGGTGAATCATGGATCTCGGTCTGTTCCAAACACAACGGGCGTATCCGTTATCATTTTCCTAGGTAGACCTCCTGTTTCAACCTTCCTTTTCATTCTCTTCACTATCCTCTTTGTCTCCTTGTCATAGAAAACAGTGTTAAAATTAGGTATTTCTTCCCCTTTCTTTTGTTCAAAGGGGACCAGCTTCAGTGTAGGGACCACAGATTGTCCAGGTGTACTAGAAGTCGATACTTCTGGGTCCTGAACCTCGAGTTTCTCCATGTCCTAGGTCTGTCCTCCAGTTGTGTCAAAAGCTGACTGTTTTGTCTCTGTCTGCGTTAGCTTTAGCCTCTCTACTTCTTGCTTCTGTAGCTCCTCATCATGCTTCTTTTTCTTTTCTTCTTCTTCATTCCTTGCATCTTCCTCTGCTTTTCTAGCTGCCTCTTGTGTAGCTTTTCTTTTCTCTTCCTCTTCTCCCTGCAACCACCCTGCAGCTTCTTGTGCCAACCTTTGGGCTTCCTCATTTTGTTTCCTTGCCTCTTCATCAGCTTTGGCTTGTTCATCCGCTCCCTTCCCACCTTTTGTGGTAATCTTCTTCTTGAACCTTCTCCTCAAGGATGTTATGTTCAATGCACTACGAAAGACAGATTCTTCTCTATCCCAATGGTGGGTGTATTCAAAGTGGACGTTATTCTCTTTGCAGTGATCAACCACTTTGTTGCGGGAGTCATTTCTATGGAAGGGCATCTCACCAAAATGAAACCTTTCCAATTCTTCTACAAACTCATCTGCTTTTTTCACTCTGGTGAACTTATAACTGCCTAACTTGAAGGGCAAAGGGGGATAGGCAGCCTTCTTATGCTCAAATAAGAAGCTCCCTATGCCATCCTAGAAGACTTGCCTCACTGCCTCCTTGTGAATGATGTAGTCTGTGGCGTATTTGGGCAGTAGGGAGGGTGCTCTAGAACCTCCGAACATTCTGAAGTAAAGGCCATCCTCGGTCAAATAATAGTCCGCATACTCCTCAATTACCTGCAATGCCTCTTCCGACATGCAGTCACATTCCTTCAGAAAAATGAGGGTATACAGTGGCATGATGAACTGTTCACAAATCTCTCGGTAATGACTGTGGTACTTGTGCACCCACGGTGGCTTGTATGCAGCATAAATAGGCATCCTCTCCCTATCCCAGATGCACCTAATGCTGGGGAAAGGTTGATTGCACAATATACAATCGACAAGTATGGAACTCATATAGAATTCAGACCTCTTTTGGGACACTCCTCCCAAAGCCGAAGCCATGCAGGCTGAAAGACTATTTGATACAATGTTGGCCCAGTTGAAAATGGTCCCCTGGGTTGCAACATAAAAAATAATTGGTATCCATTCTAACTTGAAGCTTTTTCCATGAGCTCTTCCAAAAATCCTATTAAGCATCAAAGCTATGAACCTGTACGGGGCCCTTAAGCTTGCTGTGTCATACTCTCCTATTGGTCTAGTTCTGAAATGTTTTCCAGATAACAACATCCTTTTAAGGGTCTCAACAAGGTCCATTCTAATGTTTTTCAACGAATCATCAGACAAAAATACTTGTGCTTCTAGCAATTGGAAGGCCAAGGCCACACATCCTGGGCTATAGGCAGCATAGCCCTGTTTGTCAACATTTTCCAGGATCATAGTGGTTACATCTGCCCGGGGCAGAATCCAACCAATCACTTCAGAGCATGGGAAAAGCTCTGGTCTAGTGGCAATATTCATTAGTGAATATCTCTCTATATTGGCATATATGCCTTCTTCTTCCAAGCCCATATCAGGCACCTCTCGGCGCGTGATCAGCCTGTATATCTCTCCCCATTGGTACTCAGGTTCTACACCAGATATACACTTGATGTCTTCATAGATGTATTCGGTTTTGGTAATAACTTCCACTTCAGGATCCTCTTCGACCACAGGGGCCTTCTTCTTCTGTTGCTTCGACATTTTTGAATTCAGAATCTTCCTGTCATATATGAGATCATAATCATTAAGACATTTCTGGCTAAGTTGCAAACATTGAGACCACAATGTGCAGTATTTAACTTTGTCTATGTTTAACATGATGGAAAATAGTTACATGAAGTAAATATGTGTAAGATAACACTGCAATCTAATACCAAAACAGTTCTATCAACAAATTTCGAGTAGGAAGTACATCTACATTAATATGAAGAAAACTTTGGCCCTCTGCGGGCGCCATGATCATCGCGTTGTGGGGAATGACAGTGGAATTCATGCGGGTGAATCCACGGACCTGGGTAACACTTTTTGGCAAGTGAATTTCGGCAAAAACAGAAAAACACACCTCGGTCGAGGGCTTGTTAAGCCCTCGACCGAGGTCTTAATATCTCGACCGAGGGCTTGTTAAGCCCTCGACCGAGGTATCTAAATACCTCGGTCGAGGTTCATACCTCGGTCGAGGGCTTAAAAAAACAGACTTAGCCCTCATTCAAACAAATGGAAAATTTCCTGTGCCTTGCAGAGGTGTAAACCCTGCCATTCCTAGCACATAACTGAGCGGAGTTGATACCTATAAATTCACCAACGAATCTTCTATCCATTGAGGTATCATACACGCATTTTGGCATTCATATGATATTTATTTTTTAATTACTTCTAAAACTTATACTTAGAAAACCACACTGCAAGTTCAAAGCAGCTCAAAGAAAAATCCGCAGAGTTAAAACTACACAGCCAAAAAATTCTTAAAAATGTACACATCACATATCGACGTGTCCTCTTCAAAAGGGTATCTTTGGTTTTTCAATTTTTCAAAAAATCGAAAAAATTCCTTTACGTGGACAAATATGTGTTTAAAACGATGCTGAAATCGAATGTGGTCACTTTCGAAAAATAATAAATAATTGTATAATGCGAAAAAAATTAACAAAAAAATATGCACATCACACTGCATTTTATGTAGATCATGCTCATATATTTATTTTTTTTAAATTATTAATGCAATATTGAATTACTCTACGTGGACACGAGCCACTTATTAGCTTCTTCAAATTTTAAGGTCACACAGTTCATTAAATGCAAAAATTCACACATTAAATGACATCGGAATATTTAAAAAAAAATATCACTATGAAGCCAACATAATATTCTACAATTTGTTTTTTTACTGCAAGTCAAAATTCACATGGCATATATGCGTTTTGAGGGCTTCTATCTAGCACATGAGTAAAAAATCAGGTTTTCATCGCCAAATTTGGCCAAAAAGTGTTACCCATCTTCATGGAATCACCCATGCAAGATTTTTTTTAACGGGGTGCTTTTAGGAAAAACATTATCTATGCAATATAAAGTTGATATAACTATATGCAGTGATATATCCCCCTCCACTGGCTTGGGTTCAAAACCAGTCGTGAACCGGGTTGCGCGAAACCGCGCAGCGAAATACAGCTGTGGTTTGAGGACGTCGATAGCACGAAAACAAAGGGGGGAGGGAAACCACTTCAAGTGCCACAGACTAGCCATAGAGAACCTTCCCCTTCCAAAACATCATCACACATGGAAAATTGGTGCAGACAGCGTAACGGTCGTCTGCACCAAATCCCCCATTCACTAAGTGTCAGGTCGTGTGAGGACCCTGCAGCAAACAAGTAATCAAAATACACGATATAGCAGCAGAACTCAAAATCACTGTTATATTAATCGCAGGCCACTTCGAGGGGGCAACCTCCTTTGAGCAAGCTCAATACAAAATAACTTCACGATGCCTTCCTTGACCTCAACACACACTTATATACTAAAAATAGGCGCCAATACTATGGGTCAAAACCATGGGCCAATACAATACTATGGGTCAAAACCATGGGCCAATATAAACTATGGATCAACAAATACTATAGGTGGCTTACAAAGCATATGCACCCAACAACAATAACACAAACTATGGATCAACAATTAATATGGGACGATTTACAAAGCATATGCATCCAACAACAATATACTAACACGGTAAAGAGAAGGATTGACATGGGTTCCTAACATCCCCTCCCCCTTAGAAAAAGCTTTGTCCTCAAAGCTTTAGATGTGGAAATTGTCACTGAATCTGAAGGAGTGGTTCCCACGTAGCATCCTCGGGCTGCATGCCATGCCATTGAATTAAGACCTCTGTGATAGAGTGAGAGTGAAGCTGACAAGTGCGCTTATTGAGGATAGCCTCCGGCTCCAAAAATATGGATCCTTCATTATCCAGTTCTGGTAAAATAGTTTGGCCTTTGATGTTGGTGCCAAGAACTTTCTTCAGACAAGAGACATGAAATACTGGATGAATGCGGGAAGAAGGTGGAAGTTCCAATTTATAAGCAACATACCCAATCTTCTGAAGAATCCTATATGGCCCATAGAAATTTGGAGCGAGCTTATGACGCCCTTTGAGTTTTAGTGAGAATTGCTTGTAATTCTGGAGACGAAGAAAAACCATATCACCGGCTTCAAAAGTGCGCTCAGAACGGTGCTGATCAGCTTGTTGCTTCATGCGATTTCTTGCCATGTGAAGGTTTTCGTGCAAAATGCGAAGAACCTCATCGTGGTTTCGAACCTCATCGCTAGCAGGTATCACCCTGAACTGGAGAACTGTTGGGGGTGTAAGGAAGAAGAAGTGGCAGTTCCTGACCATAAACTGCTTCATATGGAGTCATTTTAGAGGCAGTGTGATAAGAGGTATTGTACCACCATTCAGCGAGAGGGAGCCACTTTGCCCACTGATGTTGTTGCTCAGAGGAGAAGCAACGCAGATAAGTTTCCAAGCATTTATTGATAATTTCAGTCTGACCATCCATTTGGGGGTGATAACCTGAACTCATCTTCAGTTTGGTGCTAGTGTGGTGAATGAGTTCTGTCCAAAAATGACTAGTGAAAGTCGCATCACGATCCGAGACAATGGAAGAAGGCATTCCATGAAGACGAAAGATCTGGTCCAGGAAAATTTGAGCAACGGAAGAGGCTGTATAGGGATGGTTGAGAGCACAAAAATGACTATATTTGGAGAGGCGATCAACCACAACCAAAATCACAGTATTCCCTCCAGATTTAGGGAGCCCTTCAATGAAATCCATAGAAATATCTGTCCATATTTGGGTAGGTATGGGCAAGGGCTCGAGCAATCCTAGAAGGGGTGTTGTTTCACCCTTATTGCGCTGGCAGGTATCACATTCAGCCACCATCTGTTGAATTGTCCTTTTCATGCCCTGCCAAAAGAATTTGCGCCATGCCCATTCATACGTTTTGAGAAAACCAGAGTGCCCAACTGACAGAGAAGCATGGAGATGATGATCAGAGAAAAGTTGCATTACAAGAGCCAGATGCTGGAGATGTTCAGCCCATGTTTTACTGTAGATGAGGATATCATCAAAAAATACCAGAATGAATTTCCGCAAATAGGGTCGGAATTTTTTTTTCATCAAGGCCTGGAATGTGGAAGGAGCATTAGTGAGACCAAAGGGCATGACCAAAAACTCATAGTGGCCATCATGTGTGCGGAAAGTTGTTTTAGGGATCTCATCCTCATGAACCCGAATTTGATGATACCATGAGCGAAGATCCAACTTGGAGAAAAATTGAGCACCATGAAGCTCATCAAGAAGCTCATCAACAACAGGAATTGGAAACTTATCCTTGATGGTGAGGTGATTAAGTGCTCGGAAGTTAATGCAAAGGCGCCATGACCCTTTTTTTTTGCAGACAAGAATAACTGGTGAAGAAAAGGAACTTGTGCTTGGGCGAATAATACCTTGCTTCAGTAAGTCCCTAACGAGGAGTTCAATCTCTGTTTTTTGGTGAAATGGGTAGCGATAGGGCCTGATGTTGGGAGGAATGCTGCCAGGAAGGAGCTGAATACAATGGTCCTCTGGTCGTGAAGGTGGAAGTCCCACTGGTTCAGCAAAAATACCTGTATATCGATCCAGAATTTGTTGGAGATCCAAAGGAGTAGTGGGGGCCGTTGATGGTTGCATTTGAATGGAATGGAGCTGAGCGATGACACCATGGGAACTTTTATTAAGGAGTTTTTCCATGCGATGTGAACTGATGATGCTGAGAGACCCTGGTTGTAATCCTTTCAATGTGTGTTTGTGTCCATCGGGGGAGAATTGCATCCAAAGTTCAGCAAAATCCCATAATATGGGGCCAAGTGTGCACAGCCATCGAGCGCCCAAAACCACATCACATCCGCCTAAGGTCAAGGCAAACATGTCAGAGCGGAGGTTATAATCTCCCATAGAGATATGCACATTACGACACTTCCCTTTGCAAGGTAAGGTGCCCCCATTGGCAACCATGACTTCAAAGTTGGAGCAAGGATGGATAAAACAATCAGCTTGTTTGGCGATCCGAGGGTCAATGAAATTATGAGTGCTACCATAATCAATGAGTATTGTAAGAGGAAGCTTCTTGAAGTAACCATGTACCCGCATTGTTTGGGGGGCAGTGACTCTAGCGAAAGCATGGAGGGATATCTCGGGCTAGTCGTCCTGAGATGGAGGGTCAGTAGGCGGCTTCTGAGTGTCAACCGGAGCATCCATTGTATCGGAAGCTTCTTCACCAATTTCAGAGGCAGGTGGAGAATCCACATCCAAGAGATAGAGCTTTTGTTGAACACATCGATGTCCCTGACTGAATTTCTCATCACAATTATAACAAAGCCCTTTTTCTCTGCGTGCCTGCATCTCTGTTTCAGACAATTGCTTGATTGGAGGTGAGCGAGGAGCTGGCGGAATGGGAGGTCGGTGAGAACCCATATTTTAGAAGGGAACAAAAGAGGATTTGGAGCGCTGTTGGGATGCCATATTGTCTTCTGCCAATTTATCCAACCCCAGGGCTTCCATCATTGTGTTGGGACTGAACATTTTGACCTCAAAGCGAATTGCATCCTTTAGACCACTGATAAAACAACTCCGGTAGAAGTCATCAGGTAATCCTTCAATGTGATTAGCTAGTTTCTCAAATTCAGTTTGATACTCTTTCACAGTGCCAATTTGGGGAAGTTTAGTGAGAGCTCCTGTGAAGTCATTAAAAGCACTAGGATCAAATCGTTGCAAAAGGAGCTAGCAAAAATCAGGCCATTTTGGCTCTTCATGAGACTTGATGTACCAACGATACCATTGAAGAGCTTCCTGTTCCAAATGAAAGGAGGCAAGTGGAACTTGGTGGACATCAAAAGTATTATGAAGACTGAAATACTGTTCTGCACGATAGATCCATCTAGTCGGATCAGTACCATTGAAGCGAGGAAAATCTAGCTTCTGACCGCGAAAATTGCTGGAAGAAGAGAACCCATTGTTTGATGAAGACTCGGACTGTCGTCTGGTGTTCATAGCTAAATGCTCAATATGGAGACCGAGAAATTTTTCATCTAGTTCCTGGAGTTTGGCTTGGATGGCTGCAAGTGCTTCCTCCATGGTTTTTGCTCCTGTACGGGTGACAACCATAACCAGGAGTTTTTATTTTATTTATTTATTAGGGGAGTGGATAGAAAAACAAAAACAGAAACTGTTTCAGTAGAGGAAAATATGGATTTGGGAAAAAAACGGAAGGGTAATTTGGGTTTGAGTAAGTTTTGGACACTGTCTAAAGGACAGGGAAGCAAAAAATGGGGATTTTAGGAGCGAGGTGAAAGAGTGAGAAAATTTGGTAGAGAGGGACAAAGAAGCAGAATGAGGAAAGGAATACGGTGGCAAAATTTGAAGGCGTTTGGGTGAAAATCAAAGGATTTATTGCAAACCCTAAAAATAGACAAATGTGGGATTTCGGGTTTTGGGAAGTGGAATTTGGGATAGGGTCTTCAGGAATGGAATTGCAGAGGTGTCAGTGAATTTTCAGGGAAAACAGAGTTGAAACCAAGGAGATATGGCCGAAAAACAGAATCTGCAATGGCGTGAAAGTGATCGGAAATAGTGGAATCTGCAACGGCACGGAAGTGATCAGCAACAGTTCTTGACAGAGGAAATCTGCGATGGTGCAACTGAAAATAGATATGGACCCTAGGTATGTGCGGCTTCCTATCGGTTCAAGGGATTCACTCGGCCACCAATGCTGTCTGACGGCTTGCGTATTGGGGCAGTACCCCTCACTCCATGGCTCAGGTAAAACTGATAACCACTTGGCCACAAACGACAGCTCTTGGTTTACCTCACGGGTGGGAACTAGTCAATTAGGTAGGGGTCATTGCCCTTTTTGCTGGCAGGTCCTCTCAATGGGCCAGCTACTTCGGGGTTCCTGTGGTACTCCTCACAATGAGTTTTAGGGCTTATTCCCAAGTACTTCCCACAGTTAAGCAGATAGGGATTATTCCCAGATCCGAACCTGCAACAGAAGTGAAAAAAAATTTGGGCAGAAATTTCACCCAACGAGCCCAAGAAAGCACTCTGATACCAGATGTGAGGACCCTGCAGCAAACAAGTAATCAAAATACACGATATAGCAGCAGAACTCAAAATCACTGTTATATTAATCGCAGGCCACTTCGAGGGGGTAACCTCCTTTGAGAAAGCTCAATACAAAATAACTTCACGGTGCCTTCCTTGACCTCAACACACACTTATATACTAAAAATAGGCGCCAATACTATGGGTCAAAACCATGGGCCAATACAATACTATGGGTCAAAACCATGGGCCAATATAAACTATGGATCAACAAATACTATAGGCGGCTTACAAAGCATATGCGCCCAATAACAATAACACAAACTATGGATCAACAATTACTATGGGACGACTTACAAAGCATATGTGTCCAACACCAATATACTAACATGGTAAAGAGAAGGATTAACATGGGTTCCTAACAGGTCGCATAACAAAAGGCCATGGGGAAAAACTATCCTGCGGGTCAAAACACCCCCCCCCACCCCCTGCGGACAATTACGCTACAACATCTTCAATATAAAGGCATGTAACTAACGGCCCAAGGGGAAACAGCCGTGGAAAAACCCAACCGTAGAGAAATCAACAAAAACTCAAACGGAACGGGATAATGCAACGAGGAGCCTACCTGGCAACGTTGCGTGAACGACAGGAAGAGAGGCGGTCCAGCTTCCATAGTTGAGCCACCTGGACACAGGTACCGACAACGGGGTTCGACCGAGCTCGAGCAGAATGATAGCACACGAGAGCGACAGCGAGCAACGGGTGGAAATAGTAATAATAAAACATGTTTGACCCCATATATTTATATGGACAAATGTAAGCGGAGGGCGAAAAATATCGGACGGCGGAAAACTATGGATCGGAGGACGCAAGGATAATTCTTTCTGCAACGTCGGGTGGCCAAACCACTAATCTATCCGGGAGAAGAATAATAATGCGTCGGAGCTTTAAAACATCGGAGTGATAGCGGAAAGGGAGCCGCAACGATGGAGATATAAAGGACAAATCATTCCGCAATAGGAAAAGTCTTCATCGGAGGAGAAATCAACTAACTGACCGGAAGGCTAGTGCTTTTGGAAGCCGCAATGGTGGAAAATAAAGGACATCATGCCCCACCATATAAGGTTCGAATCAGAAGAGAAAACAACTGAAAGATAGGAAAGGTAGTTCTTTCCGCGGCTGCAACAACGGAAATCCAAAACCCAAGGCTTGACGAAACAACAAAGCGGAGCTTTGAAAAGTCAGTGCGATAATCGAGAGACCTTGCGATTTGCCGTCCGCAACTGCGGAGACCAAAGGAATCAACATGTTCTGATTCGAAACCAAACATCAGCCGATTAAGCCAAATACATCGGAGAAGAATAACGCAGCCAAAACTGATTATTTCTCTGCAACGGCGAGGTTACAAGCAAATACTCTTCCGACTCACAAACTTGAAAATGCTTTCGAAGGTAATGATAAATAAAAAACAAGCAGTGGATCATTTCAAGCATCAGGAAAAACCTTTGTGAAGAATCATTAAGCCAAATCAAAGAAGCAAATCAAACAAATACAAGCAAAAGGAGGGTCCCGAAATTTTTGAATTTTGGGAAAATGTTGCAGCCGCAATAGGGTTTTAAGTTTCAAGATATTTCAATGATTCTTGTAGTTGCTCTCATCAATTTTGGTGTGAAAAATCTAGTACCGCAAGTCTCCTTCAAAATTATTGATGGGAATTTGATATCATTCCTTAGTTTTGGATATGATATGATCCTTTTTGGATCTGATCTGATATTTGGTTCAATTTTTAAATTCCAAGAACCTTCAATCATGCTTGTAGCCGGTTTCATCAATTTTGATGTGACAAATCAAGTACCGCAAGTCTCCTTCAAACTTGTTGTCGGGGATTTGACGTTAGTTTCATCTTATGAGTTTGTTGATATTTTATTTTTTGAATCATTGATTATTTCTGAATCTATATTAGATTATGTATCTCAAGAATTCGCTCTCCATAGTCCCAGGGCTTATTTACCTATCTATTTGATCACATGCTCATCTCCTCACAGAACTAGTAAAGATGGAGACATTCTGCATTCCCCTGGACACTTGCTCCTAACACTTGGGGCTGATTTTACCTCACATGGTTTGATGTTCAAGGATGAAATATATCATGTTTTTGGGTGTTCCTCGTAGGGTTTGAATTCTCAAGAACCTTTTCTCTCTCATTAGTTGATTTCAGTTGCTCTACATGGGTCCAGTTTTCATCCAGTAGCTGTCTATATTTCTGATTTAGTTGAGCACATTATTCTTCTTCCAAAGAGGAAGATTCCTCCATACATATTCATTTAGTTTGGATTCAGAGGTTCATATGCACAGCTTCAGGATGCTGCTGCATAGAAGAACCAAAATACTGCTTTGTTTCTACTTAGTGTTGTAGATTGTAGCAAAAGATTTTGCAAGTTTTTAATTTGTATTTCATGATTTCTGCTTATCTTAAGGGGGGGTTTCCCATGAGGTTTTCCCCTATTTCCTCGGTTTATTAAGTAGCATTTTTTTATATTTTAGATTGTATATGGATAACTTTTGGCCTTCTTTCTAGGGTCCACAGTTGTCCAAGTTAGGATTCAGGGCGGGATGTTAGGATTTATAATCCTCCCTTAACCAAACTATCTATTAGATTATCTTAGCCTAACTTAGGAGTCTGTATTTAATTATTGGGTCCACTAGTATCATTGGGTCCACTTGTCCTAATGGGGCCACATGTACCTATTACTAGAGTGTGGGGAACATAGATAGAGGCTAACTACCACTGACTGCACTTGCATGCATCAGTTTAGGCGCCTCCTAGACCAATCCCTACATTTTAGGAGCCATTGGGAGTCCCGACACCAACCTCCTTTAGTAAGTTGGAGTTGGAAATAGTTAATATTAGTTATTCTTTAGTTACATTTAGTTATATCACAATCAGTTCGGTTAGAACTAGATAAGCATGGTTTCATGTGGACAAGGCACCTTTTCTCACCTACCACTTCAGTTAGACTGAGTTAACTAATTTGAACTAATTGCTTGACTAGATTTAACATTGGGAGTTAACTATTTGGACTCCGATATTGATTGAGACATCATTAGTTAGCTAGTCAGTCAGAGTTTGTCACATTCAGTGGAGATATTCGAATTCATCCCTCATGATTTGAATACTTTTCCTATGTAACACTGTTGTAACACTAGATTATGTAATGAAGATAATTTTGCAATTCTATGAGAAATACTTGTTTGTTTCCTGTGAGATTTGATTTGTTCATTTTTTATAATTCATTCATATTCACTGCATCAATAATTTGGACTCAATGCTTGATGATCTAAATGGCACAACAATTCTTGCCACAACCCCAATTTTTCACAAAAATTTAAAATTTTTGAGTTAACAATAAATGTTATAACCTGCGGTTCTACTAATAGCTAACAGTTGGCATAAAGAAACAGTTAAGTAATTGGTTTCTAAAATAAATTAACAGTTTATTTTTTGTAGAAAGATTAAAATCTTTTTGTGTGTTATTTGCTTCAGTTTATTGATTAGCTCTTTTATGTCAGTAGGTGGAATCTACTTTTAAATCCGGGGCTTACTTAGGATTCATGCTAACACAGATGAATACTATTTCTTACAGGTTTTTACAGGTATGATCGATCGAGTATATATTTTTAAAAGAACTATTAGTGTCAGCAGTATTTTGTTTGCAAATTAAAAAGCTTAGAACAATAAGAACCTTTGAGTGTAGAAACTATGACCAAAATACCCTTCTGCAAGAGCTTAAGGTTACCAATACTTTGTTCCAAGTTTAACTCTGTAATTATCTTACTGTCCACTAGACACTTTGCATGAGCATTAAGCCGAGTTGAGTGTACTCCCAAGTATTAACAAAGTAATGTCGCATAAACTATGTGACAGGATTTTGTGATAATACTCTTATCTTTAGCATTGTAACACTTCACAGTTTCGATGTTGTGTGAGTTATCAATTCAATTATATTTCAAATATAAGTATAAATGACTTGATCGATGAACATTTGATCTACCAAAAGTTTTTTATTATAACATTTTTAATTCTAGCCTTTAACTTCATTGGCATTATTATAAGATACTATCTATAAGTGTTAGACTTGTAGTATTCCTAAAGCAAAAGGGTTTACTATTCCCAAGCTATAAAAATGAGTGCTATATTAATGGTCAACTTACCAAGCACTAATATCCAAACCTTTATCGTGTACAAAGTTTACAAGGAACAACACAAGGGTCTTAATGCTTTGCTACTAGAGACACTACGGTCATGTAATAGTTAACATGCACTCTTGTAAAACTATACTAAAGACTTAACTTTGTCCTAATCTATAATCATTACATATATCATATGCTTTCTATCTAAATAAAACAATGTTAGAATATGGTTATGCCACCGCTTAACTCGTTATGGTGATGTTTATTATAAAACAATATAATGTCATTGTAGCAAGGGTTTTGGCTTAATCCATATTGGGCTTATGTTTATGGTTATACGTGACACCATGCTTGGTCAACATAAACTCTCCAGGATAATAAACTGGTGATTAGGTTAACGTATTACACGATGCTGTTGATTAGTGAATTGATTATGAATTATTGGGTGGTTATTATAGTTTAATCCACGCTGCAATGAACAAACAAATGATAAAATGTCTCCATGCAGGAACTATAGGACACGACCCTCGCTACATGGATAAATTTGTGGCGACGTGGTTGATTCCTGTCCATGTCTGGAAAATATATAATACACTGGAACCCTAACCTAATGCATTATTGTTCCACAGTTTACACTAGCTCCAGGTTGCTTTGGCTTGTCTCCCATGGCGGTCGTCATTCTCCTGGTCACCATCGCCTTATACCTTGACTCCGTGATGCCTCCATTATCCAGTGAATGGTTTTTATTGTTGGTTCTTTCTCTACCAATCGTGGAGTTATTCTTCTTGCTACCTTCATTTCGTTGCCTAAGAAATCTTCTTCCCAAAGCCTGTGTAGTTTGGTGATTTCTTCAGTTTTTCTTCTCGGCTCTTCATAGCTCGCTACTGTGTGAGGTTTTGAGAGTTGATAGGTTCCCCACTGTACCATTTATAGGTGATAGTGCTCGTAAGTCGGTTCTCCATACTCCCAGTGACAGGTAAAAATCATAAAAACCTTTCTTTCAATACACAGCAAGTTATAATATAGATTACTTTCAAGCTTTTAGCATGTAAAATGTTTTACTAACAAGGGTTTACCCTTGCTGCAGGTGCTCATTGAAGTGCAGCTTATACCAGGATAAGAAGATAACCCTTGAAACAGTCGTGGTTCATGCTCAAACTCGGGTAAGCCCCATAGTCTGAAAGATGGGTTCTCCCTTATTTACAGTTAGGGTGGTCGTTGGACTCACCCAGGGTTTGAATACCCTTTCTCATCTTTCCACGAGTTATATTGTGCTTTTACTGTTTACAGGTTGTTTATAAGCATGTTTAAAATTAAACCCTTGATAGGGTAGATGCACTTTGTGAGTATAGTGTATTGGTCGAAGCTTGGCTTCACAGTTGGTTTAGGTTGTAAATTTTGTGAAGGTAGCTTCGCTGCGACTTGTTTTGGTTGTTTAGCAGTTTATGTTGTACTCTGTATAATTTAGGGTTTATACCCTTTTTGGATATTAAAGAAGTTGAATCTCAGTTGAATATTTTATCAAGTTTTTATATATTAAATTTTGAAGGCTGGTACTCACAGCTGTGATGTAAATCTTGTTTACTTAATGAAATTCATAGGTTAGGGTTTGACCTGTAAAACCCTTATTTGGTTTATATTACTCTTATGTTAATAATTATGTTGTTTCTCTATTTTAGTGTATCTGTCCTTAAAGGATTGAGAGTGGATTATTTGAATATTTAAGATGATTACAAAATTGATATGAGTAATGGTTATTATGTCTGTAATAGTAATGTATTAGTTTTAAGGGTTTGAACCCCGACATTTAGATGTATGCTGTTATTAATAGACTCTGTTTCTTTTGTAAATGCAATTGCACCTATTAGTCGATCATGTGGTTTATCTTTGTTGCATAACAATTTTTAGTCAATAGTTTTAAAAGAAAAATAACCTAAGTAAAACCTAGTTTACTACAGTACTAAAATATTATAATTTATGCTCAAAACATGAGTTATGGTTTACTCCCTTTTAACTGAAATAGGATAGTGTTTCCTATGTTATTACCTTGCAATTTTTATCGTTGTTGTACAGTTTTTCTTTAATTTCTTTTTTATAAATGATTAACCTATAATTGTCACTGTTTAAGAATAATAATATTATTATTTATATTTATAATACTATTATTTAAGTATAACATACATTATTAATTTTATGTTGGTTTTTGTTTGTATAGTGGTTACGACTGAAATCAGTCTATAATATTTGTGTTAATTTAAATCAATTCGTATCTGTAGACTTACTTAGAGCATAAAATTAAAAGATCCTCCTTACTTGCCAGTATTCTTTATAATTACATAGTTCTACAAAAGTATAAAAATAGTTTACAATATTAACTTAAAACCTTAAGTTACTACTGTCCTTTAGCTATTTAAAGCCTAAGTAAGGACTACTGTAACCTTTATCATACTATTTAACTATAGTTCAGATAGATGCAGGAAGATTAGTTATTACTCATGGAAAAAGCTATCAGTACTATGTTTATATCTAATCTTAACATAAACTATTAACTTCCAACTGATAAGACTAATTTCGCTACTTTCAATATAAAAGTACAGTTTAAGGAAGTAGAAACTGTGTAGAAAATAATTTATTAAGCATACTAATGTAAATCAGTAATATGAGTATTGTTCTGTACTAACATATTATTTACACAATCTATTTCTGATAACATGTATGCAAACAAATTAATAATCTTTCTAGAAAGCAACCATCTACTAAAAAGTAACTTTTCATTACTCTGAAAACATAAATATTCAATTTATTTATAATCCTATCATACTTCATTTACTTAAACAAACTACATGTGCTAGAGTACGATCTCGATTAATCCAGATGGGGAAAAACACAAGTAGGATTTATCTTCATCACAGTACAAATTCATTCTAGAATAACTAAAAGATTTCAACACATCATAACTTAACATCATTCAATAATTGATCATACATAGAGATAAACTATAACACAGAAATTAAAAGATAACAGAAGATGTTTTTAAAGATGGATGACAACAGCAAAGGGAGGTTGTTCCTCCCTACCAACTATTGGAGAGCTCTCAAACATCGACTTCTCAGGACCCTCGAGCCTGTTCTAGTCTGCTTGGCTGGAACCAGGTGGAGCAATCAACAAAGTACCTGTCCTGAGACTCAATACCAACTCTGCATACTGCAGTAAGATCTTTCAGCTGCGAAGCTGTACTAGATCATCATTCTGCAGTTTACCCCTCAAACACCTTCCTTCTAATTTCCATTTCCCAATGAATTCCTTGAAGTGCATTCACCTGAATGATTCTTCTCCTGGAATGAGTAGCCTCAGCTCTCTACATTGGGCACTTTTAATAAGATTGCCTAGGTCTTTTTGGGTTAGTTGTCATTAATTGAGCCACCTGCTCTGATCCCACTTTCTTGGCGGATCGTGACCCAAAATGTAGGTAAGTTGCCACCTGCAACATAGGAAGTGTTTGAGGATGCTGCCACTTGTCTTTTTGCTCTCCACCTAGTTCCTTCCACCACTTTGACCAGTAACACTCTTTTTAATAGCTCTCCCAGGCTGTTGTCTCCACTTTTATTTATTTAAAAATTAAATATTCAGAATTACATTCCACATTCTTGACTCTACTGAGTCATCAGTTTCCACTTAGCATTAAATTTAACATAATGTCTGGGAATAAAATTAAAATAAGATAACTTTATTTTACAAAATCGGGGCATGTGACATACACACCCCCTTATAATATAACATCGTCCTCGATGTTATTTATTCTTCATCCTCCGAAGTCCCCTGGAACATAATTGCATATGTATCTTGCATCTTACTTTCCAATTCTCAGGTGGCTTCTTCAGGACTAAGGTGCTTCCATTGCACCTTCACCTATCCAATGGTGCAGTTTTGAAGTGTAATTTCCCTCCTCCCGAGGATATAGTCCGGTTCCACCATGAATTCTCCTTTTGGTTCCACTTGTACAACATTCCAATTAACCACATGAGTAGCATCATGAACATATTTCTTTAAAACGGAAATATGAAAAAAATTATGTACTCTTAAGTTAGGTGGTAATGCTAATTGATAAGCTACTTGACCAATCCTAGACAAAATTTCAAATGGACCACAGTAACGAGGTGCCAATTTTGCACAACTCACCAGTCTTAGAGAGCTTTTCTTGGGCCTTACCTTAATGAACACATGTTCACCTACCTGAAACTCCTTTGGAGTTCTTTTCAAGTCTGCTTGACTTTTCTGCCGATCCTATGCCACTTTTAAATTTCCCTGCACTTGTTTCACAATTTCCTCCATTTCTTTCAACAATTCTGGACCTAATACCAATCTATCTACTAGATTACTCCAAGAGATAGGAGTATTACATTTTCATTTGTATAAAATTTCAAATGGACTGAATCTAGCTTATGTCTAATAATTATTATTATATGCAAATTCTACTAGATGTAAATAGTCTTCCCACTTACCTAACCGATCTTTCACATACATTCTCAATAAATCTTCCAGTACCTGGTTTACCCTTTCAATTTGTCCATCTATTTGAGGATGGAAAGAAGTACTGAAATTCAATGTTGTATTTAATCCTTTAAACAAGGACTTCCAAAAGTTTCCTGTGAACTTAGGATCCCTATCTGAGATTATGACTTTTGGTACTCCATGTAATCGAAAAATCTTCTTTAGAAAAATATCAGCTATATTGGGAGCTTTGTAAGTAGTTTTAATAGGTATAAAATGAGTTGCCTTACTTAACTTATCAACCACTACCATAATAGAGTCATTCTGATTCTGATTTCTAGGCAATCCAGTAATAAAGTCTAAACTAATTTCTTCCCATTTCTAGCTAGGGATGGGTAAAGGCTGTAGCAAACTAGCTAGGTGTTGATGTTCGGTATTTACCTGTTTGCATTCTAAACATCTTGCAATATATTCATCTACTTCAGTTTTCATATTTGGCCAAAAATACTCTTTTCTTAGCATGGATATAGTCTTTTGGTAACCTGGATGACCTGAATATGGTGTTTTATGGATTTCATCCAGAATTAACAGCTTGACCTTAAGTACGTTAGGTACATACATTTTATCTTTATATAGTAAAAACTCTTTTTCATTTAAACTGTAACCTTTTATTAAGTTTTCTGTGGGGTTTTCCTTAGCTTCAGCTTGCAATTTCTGATAAATTTCATCTTGCTTTACCCCTTCTTTAAGTTGTTCATCTAAGTCTGAAACGTAAGTGCTGATTGCTGTTGCAAAATTCAGCCTTGCGTTCCTACTTAATGCATCAACAACTTTATTTTCTTTACCTTTTATATGCTGGATTTCAAAATCATACTCGCTTAAGAAAGCTAACCACCTAACTTGTCTAGCATTTAAATTAGGCTGATCTAAAAGATATTTCAATCCTTTATTATCAGTCATTAAAACAAATTTTCTACTTATTAGGTGGTGTCGCCACATTTTTAAGGCGTGTATCACAGCTGCTAGTTCCAGATCATATGTTGCGTAATTATTTTGTGAATTTTTAACTTTATAGAATCATAGGCAATAACATGCCCTTCTTGAGTCAAAACACCGCCTAAGCCTTCATTACAAGCATCAGTGCATACTACAAATTCTTTATTAGGATCTGCTATTCTTAAAATAGGTGCACTGGTTAATAAAGTTTTTAACTTCTTAAAGCTTTCTTCACATTTCTAGTTCCAATCGAACTTCTTCCCTTTATTTTGCAAGGAAGTTATCAGATTGGCTATCCTCGAAAAACCTTCAATGAACCTCCAGTAGTAACCGGAAATGCCCATGAAAGATCTAACATCCGTCACATCTTTAGGAACCGACCAATCTTCGATTTCCTGTATCTTTTCAGGATCTACAGAAATTCCTTCCTTAGTCACTACGTGACCTAAATACTGAATCTTATCCTTAAAGAAGTCACACTTACTAAACTT
Organism: Pseudotsuga menziesii; assembly: GCA_001517045.1. Lineage (NCBI taxonomy): Eukaryota > Viridiplantae > Streptophyta > Pinopsida > Pinales > Pinaceae > Pseudotsuga > Pseudotsuga menziesii. Next base: position 651,363 of record LPNX010300953.1, on the reverse strand, counting down.
TTCAAAGAGTTGATGTTCTCGCAACTCTTGCAAAACAATTTTTAGGTGTTCTTTATGTTCTTCTTCAGTTTTTGAATAGATTAGGATGTCGTCAATAAACACGACCACAAACTTATCTAAATACTTATGCATTATACTATTCATTAAACACATAAAGACAGCTGGGGTGTTAGTAAGCCCGAATGGCATTACAACAATTTCGTAGTGACCATATCTTGTTCTAAAGGCTGTCTTGAAGATGTCTTCATCTTTGATCCTCACTTGATGATATCCTGACCTTAAATCTATCTTCGAAAGCACCGTGGCTCCACGTAATTGATCAAACAGATCATCTATGCAGGGCAATGAATATCAATTTTTAATAGTCATCTTGTTTAGCTGATAGTAATCTATGCATAATCGCATAGTTCTGTCTTTCTTTTTAACAAAGATGACAGGTGCCCCCCAGGGAGACACACTTGGCCAAATATACTTTTTATCAATTAACTCTTTTAATTGTGATTTTAAATCATTAAGTTCCAATATGTTCATTCGGTAAGGGGCCTTTGAGCTAGGTACTGCACCCGGTACCAGCTCAATGGTGAAATCCAATTCCCTTTTAGGAGGTAATCCCAGAATTTCTTCTGGGAATACATCAACATACTCTTTTAAAACAGGGATACCCTCTATTTTTAACTTATCTATTTTAATTTTACTTTCTTCATCGGTAATTGTTACAGCGTAAGCTTTACAACCTTTTCTAACAGCTCTTTTAAGTTGTAAAGCAGAAATCTGCCTTACCATAGTTTTTCTAGGAATACCCTTAATATTTACTAGTTGTTCATCACTGTTTAAGCATGTGAAGGTTTTATCGTAACAGTTTAAAATTACTCTATGTTGTTCTAACCAGTCCATACCAATCAGCAATTCATATGAGCTAAGTGGCAAAACATTAAGTTTAACAACAATTTCAAGTTTATCCATAAGTAAAGCACATTCTTTCTGAAAGCAAGTTACTTTTCTTTTAGCCCCAGTGGCTAACTGAACTAACCATGAATTCTCAAACTTATCGACAGATAACTTACATTTTTCCACCATCTGAGGTGCAATATAACTGAGACTAGCTTCTGGATCAATTAAAACAGTTACATGGGTCTGATTAATCATACCTTCTACTTCCACCATGGAAGTCTGATATTCAGCTTGTCGGTTCTCCAAGGCTGCATTAATTCTGGGCATGCTCCTTGCTAGTTCCCCAACAGTCATTTCCTCCTGTACGGTATGAACGTTGTTAACAGTCTTCTTTCGGTTTGGACAGACTGAAGCATAGTGCAGGCCATTACATTCCCAGCACTTGACAGGCTCTTTACGCTCAAAACTCTTGGTAAAATTTCCATGATTATTTGCAGTTTCCTTACCCTTAAAATGGTTCTGATTGTTGGGTATACTATTCCTATTTCCCTGGAAATTCTTGTTGTTAGAATAGTTTTGTCCTTATTATTCTTAAAATTCCTGTTAGGCACAAAATCCTTCTTCTTAAATTCAGACTGATTATTATTTTTCTTAGCCTTCTAGTTGGCCAAGCTTTCTTTCTACCGATTCTGCTCAAAACAAAAATTAGCCTTCCTCATAGCTTCCTGGGTCTTTGGGCTATCATATTCAATTCTATCTTTAATATGATATGGTAAACAACTAAGGAATCGTTGTACTTTTGGTTTCTCATCCACTAGGTAGGGTACATACCTAAGTAGACTTAAGAATTTGTTGTTCAAATCCTTCATTGTCAATGAACCTAACTTTAGTTCATAAAATTCCTTAGCCCTTTCCTCATAATACTGCTCAGACAAAAATTTCTTTTTAAAATACCGCTTAAAGGTACTCTAGTTAACTTCCTTCTCGTTTATACCCTTAACTCTCTTCAAGTCCTCCCACCAAATATCAGCCTTTCCTGAGAGGTTATATATAGCCATCCTAGCCTTTAACTGGTTAGAATAATTATATATTTGGAAGTACTTCTTCATCCCGGACAACCAGGACTCAGCTTCCTCCCCCTTCTCAGTCTCTCCATTAAAGGTTGGTGGTTTTATCTTTTTGAATTCCCCTGAGATTTCCTCATAAGGTTTATATTTCCTCTTCTTGACGTACAGATCATCATCACTGCTATCACTAGTAGTATGGTAACTTTGTCATTCACCAAACACTTCTGACAATGAACTACTTTCAGTTTTTGTATGCTTCATCTTTTTAGATTTTCTTGGATGACTAGCATCTTCAGATTCTGAAATTCTACCCCTTCCTTCGGTTTGAAAATTTTCCATTAGGATCTGATTCAGCTCTTCTTGCGCCCTCAGAATCCTTTCATTCTCTTTCTTTACAGACTCCATTTCAGTTTTCAAATCTTTTACAGTTTGTAACAGCTCTGAGGAATTTGTAGTTACATCCTATGGTATAGGATCTCTAGGTAAGTTTCTTGTTTCTGTAGCTGGAGACTCCTCCTGTGCATACTCTCCCAGCCTTTCCATACCTGCCTGTTAAACTTCAGAAAAGACAATTCTCTGTTGAATAACATAAAATAAAAAATAAAATAAAAATTTAAATATGTTAGCATAATAATTTAATTTACTATTTTATGAAAGCTAGTCGGGTTGCATCAAGGCCTAGTGTTTGAACCTTGTGCTCTATTACCACATGTCACAACCCCAATTTTTCACAAAAATTTAAAATTTTCGAGTTAACAATAAATGTTATAACCTACGGTTCTACTAATAGCTAACAGTTGGCATAAAGAAACAGTTAAGTAATTTGTTTCTAAAATAACTTAGCAGTTTATTTTTCGTAGCAAGATTAAAATCTTTTTGTGTGTTATTCGCTTCAGTTTACTGATTAGCTCTTTTATGTCAGTAGGTGGAATCTACTTTTAAATCCGGGGCTTACTTAGCATTCGTGCTAACGCATATGAATACTGTTTCTTACAGGTTTTTATAGGTATGATCGATCGAGTATATATTTTTAAAAGATCTATTAGTGTCAACAGTATTTTGTTTGCAAATTAAAAAGATTAGAACAATAAGAACCTTTGAGTGTAGAAACTATGACCAAAATACCCTTCTACAAGAGCTTAAGGTTACCAATACTTTGTTCCAAGTTTAACTCTGTAATTATCTTACTGTCCACTAGACACTTTGCATGAGCATTAAGCCGAGTTGAGTATACTCCCAAGTATTAACAAAGTAATGTCGCATAAACCATGTAATAGGATTTTGTGATAATACTCTTATCTTTAGCTTTGTAACACTTCACAGTTTCGATGCTGTGTGAGTTATCAATTCAATTATATTTCAAAGCTAAGTGTAAATGACTTGATCGATGAACATTCGATCTACCAAAAGTTTGTTATTATAACGTTTTTAATTCTAGCCTTTAACTTCATTGGCATTATTATAAGATACTATCTATAAGTGTTAGACTTGTAATATTCCTAAAGCAAAAGGGTTTACTATGCCCAAGCTATAAAAATGAGTGGTATATCAATGGTCAACTTACCAAACACTCATATCCAAACCTTTATCGTGTACAAAGTTTACAAGGAACAACACAAGGGTCTTAATGCTTTGCTACTAGAGACACTACGGTCATGTAATAGTTAACATGCACTCTTGTAAAACTATACTAAAGACTTAACTTTGTCCTAATCTATAATCATTACATATATCATATGCTTTCTATCTTAATAAAACAATGTTAGAATATGGTTATGGCACCGCTTAACTCGTTATGGTGATGTTTATTATAAAACAATATAATGTCGTTGTAGCAAGGGTTTTGGCTTAATCCATATTGGGCTTATGTTTATGGTTATACATGACACCATGCTTAGTCAACATAAACTCTCCAGGATAATAAACTGATGATTAGGTTAACATATTACACGGTGCTGTTGATTAGTGAATTGATTATGAATTATTGGGTGGTTATTATAGTTTAACCCACGCTGCAATGAACAAACAAATGATAAAATGTCTCCATACAGGAACTATAGGACACGACCCTCGCTGCATGGATAAATTTGTGGCAATATGGTTGATTCCTGTCCACATCTGGAAAATATATAATACACTGGAACCCTAACCTAATGCATTATTGTTCCACAATTTACGCTGGCTCCAGGTTGCTTTGGCTTGTCTCCCATGGCGGTCGTCGTTCTCCTGGTCACCATTGCCTTATACCTTGACTTCGTGCTGCCTCCGTTCTCTAGTGAATGGTTTTGATTGCTGGTTCTTTCTCTGCCAATCATAGAGTTATTCTTCTTGCTACCTTCATTTCGCTGCCTGAGAAACCTTCTTCCCAAAGCCCGTGTAGTTTGGTGATTTCTTCAGTTTTCCTTCTTGGCTCTTCGAAGCTCGCTACTGTGTGAGGTTTTGAGAGTTGATAGGTTCCCCGCTGTACCATTTATAGGTGATAGTGCTCATAAGTCGGTTTGCCATACTACCAGTGACAGGTAAAAATCATAAAAACCTTTCTTTCAATATACAGCAAGTTTTAATATAGATTACTTTCAAGCTTTTAGCATGTAAAATGTTTTACTGACAAGGGTTTACCCTTGCTGCAGGTCCTCATTGAAATGTAGCTTGTACTGGGATAAGAAGATAACCCTTGCAACAGCCGTGGTTCGTGGCTCAAACCCAGGTAAGCCCCATGGTCTGAAAGATGGGTTCTCCCTTATTTATAGTTAGGGTGGTCGTTAGACTCGCCCAGGGTTTGAATACCCTTTCTCGTCTTGCCACGAGTTATATTGTGCTTTTACTGTTTACAGGTTGTTTATAAGCATGTTTAAAATTAAACCCTTGATAGGGTAGATGCACTTTGTGAGTATAGTGTATTAGTCGAAGCTTGGCTTCACCGTCGGTTTAGGTTGTAAATTTTGCGAAGGTAGCTTCACTGAGACTTGTTTTGGTTGTTTAGCAGATTATGTTGTACTCTGTATAATTTAGGGTTTATACCCTTTTTGGATATTAAAGAAGTTGAATCTCAGTTGAGTATTTTATCAGGTTTTTATATATTAAATTTTGAAGGCTGGTACTCACAGATGTGATGTAAATCTTGTTTACTTAATGAAATTCATAAGTTAGGGTTTGACCTGTAAAACCCTTGTTTGGTTTATATTACTCTTATGTTAATAATTATGTTGTTTCTCTATTTTAGTCTATCTGTCCTTAAAGGACTCAGAGTGGATTATTTGAGTATTTAAGATGATTACAAAATTGATACGAGTAATGGTTATTATGTCTGTAATAGTAATGTATTAGTTTTAAGGGTTTGAACCCCGACATTTAGATGTATGATGTTATTAATAGACTCAGTTTCTTTTGTAAATGCAATTGCACTTGTTAGTCAATAATGTGGTTTATCTTTGTTACATAACAATTTTTAGTCAATAGTTTTAAAAGAAAAATAACCTAAGTAAAACCTAGGTTACTACAGTACTAAAATATTTATAATTTATGCTCAAAACATGAGCTAGGGTTTACTCCCTTTTAACTGAAATAGGATAGTGTTTCCTATGTTATTACCTTACAATTTTTATTATTGTTGTACAGTTTTTCTTTAATTTATTTTTTATAAATTATTAACCTAGAATTGTCACTGTTTAAGAATAATAATAATATTATTTATATTTATAATATTATTATTTAAGTATAACATACATTCTTAATTTTATGTTGGTTCTTGTTTGTATAGTGGTTATGACTGAAAGCAGTCTGTAATATTTGTGTTAATTTAAATCAATTCGTATCTGTAGACTTACTTAGAGCATAAAATTAAAAGATCCTCCTTACATGCTAGTATTCTTTATAATTACACAGTTTTGCAAAAGTATAAAAATAGTTTATAATATTAACTTAAAACCTTAAGTTACTATTGTCCTTTAGCTATTTAAAGCTAAGTAAGGACTACTGTAACCTTTATCATATTATTTAACTATAGTTCAGATATATGCAAGAAGATTAGTTGTTACTAATGGAAAAAGCTATCAGTACTATGTTTATATCTAATCTTAACATAAACTATTAACTTCCAACTGATAAGACTAATTTCTCTGTTTTCAATATAAAAGTACAGTTTAAGGAAGTAGAAACTGTGTAGAAAATAATTTATTAAGCATACTAATGTAAATCAGTAATATGAGTATTTTTCTGTACTAACATATTATTTACATAGTCTATTTTTGATAACATGTATGCAAACAAATTAATAATCTTTCTAGAAAACAACCATCTACTAAAAAGTAACATTTCATTACTCTGAAAACATAAATATTCAATTTATTTATAATCCTATTATACTTCATTTACTTAAACAAACTACCTGTGCTAGAGTACGATCTGGATTACTCCAGATGGGGAAAAACACACGTAGGATTTATCTTCATCACAGTACAGACATTAGAGGAAATTTGGGGTCTAAAATGGGCCTTATAAGAAAACGTGCCAAAATAAGTTTTTGTGAGTTGGAATTCAAGAACCAATAGAATTTCAATAAAATAAGTCAACCATAATGGTTGAATTGGCATATTTATCATTAAAAAAAACTACTTTTTTTGTTCGTATTTTCGACATATCTCATTGTGTTTTTACTCAAATTTCGATCGGGAGAGCTCGTTGGATGCGGAATTTGATTCTGCATCCAACGAGTACCCACACTGCATACTTTTGACGGACCCCGCTACCCCAAAAACAAGAAATACCTGAAAAAACGTGATGATGGTCAAAACC